>JAQFZN010001944.1:0-13234 GCA_034687075.1 Geophilus carpophagus
TATTAAAAAGATTTAATTATTTATTAGATTTAAATCAAATTTTAACAATATTTTTGAATTTTTAGTAATTTTTGCTATTGAAAATTTTAAACTTCTAGCAGAACAAAAGCACAACCTCAACTGCAATTGCAACTGCAACTAGTGGGAGGAGCTAAATCTTGCTGTTGCCGTTGCAGTTTAACTGCTAGCAGAACCTCTCTATTATCTGAAAAAAAAAATAGAAAAATCTTTCCATTACCTTTAAGTAACTCAAAATACAAGCACAGCTTGTGACCCATAACTAGAAGCCAAACTGTTAAGTCTGTCACATCAGAAAGTTGCTCTAAGCTGCCTGAGATCAACACACAATGAGGAAAGAAACTTATATTTCAAATCATATCTTAACTCATGAGATAACTAACTCCTGGAAGGGAGAAGGATTTTAAAGAAATGTATTTTTTATACTAAAAATTGTATTAAGTGCAAAGTGAAGCAGTTATTCTCATATTCTACTTCATATCCCATAAATAAGAAAAAAGTTTTACTTTAGGCAAATTTCCAAATATAATTTCCACCCATTCAATACTGTACATGAAAACAAGCATTCATCCATAAGTTTCAGTAATTCCAGTTGTCATAAACAAATTCCATTAATCTATTTCTTTTTTTTCAGAAGTGGATTTCATTTTTTTTATTAATATTTATTTCTCATTGGTTTTTAAATTATTGCTGGTTTTGACAGTTTGTTTTGCAAGTTTCAAATATGCACAGAGTATGATTAATTTAAACATTTTGAATTATGATAAAAATATAAAAATTATTGTTCCAGCTGTTGTTTTCTTTTACTGTTTAATAAGCTTTTTAAATTCATCAATTAGCATTAACAAATCCAAAATTTGTAAGTCAGTTATGTCAAGTTTTCAAAGTGCTCCATTGGGAGAAATAAATTATCAAAATCTGAACTATTAAGTTATTTACATCAATTTGTTTACATGATAATTTTAATAATAACTGCGTTTAATCTAAAAACAGAAAGTGTCTTTTAAAAAGTCACTTCTTATTGAATGTGCTTATTTGGAATCAGTTAATGGTCACTTATAATTCCCATGGACATGTGCAGTACAGGCAAAACTGCAACCTAAAACGATAAGTTGCCATCTTGATTTTGGGATTGTGACTGGTGGCACATGCGCAGAACACTAAAGCCTTCAAAAGTGACTTCTAAAAGGCAGAAAAGTCCTGCAACCTGTCTTTTGGAAAAGACACTTTCAGCCAGTGACTTATAAAAATCATAATGTTTTGAATGCCATTTCGGGCTAAGAAAAGTCACTAAAGACAGAAAAGTCACTTTTTGTTTAAGATTGAACGCAGCTAATGTCTTATTAATAAATTTTGGATATGATTTAAATAAGTTTTAAATTGATTTTATAATTTATTCAAATTTTGCAGTTTTGCAATTTTGCATTTGAAAATAGAATCAGCATAGAGTAATCATTGAATACTTTCTTGTTAACATGGGCAATTAAACACAGTTTTGTCTTGCACTTTAAAAAATAAGTGGCTTCAGTATCATTGACTAAAGACTCGTTTAATCCTTTAATCTCTGGTTAATTGTATCCTACTACATAAAATTCAAAATAATCATAGCCCACATCATTAGAATCAAATAAAATGCAAAGTAAATATGAAAATATAATTAAGACTAGAATAACACAAAACTAACTACTTATTATTTAATGTTTAGAGTTGTAATAAAAAGTTAACAATTTTAAAAACTTTCAAAACTAAAATAAAATAATTAAATAAACTGAATCATGAATCAGAATACAGTTGACTAAAATCACTTAAGGCTAATTTCACTGCTCATGAAATTTAAATTTAATAATCAATCAATTGATTGAATTTTATATCACCAGGTGTCAACTAACAAAATAGTGTAATGATGTGAACTCATGTTGGTTAAACTAATCATACTCTTAATTAAAAATCACCTACCATCATTCAATACTTTTTAGATTTATTTAACTTAGGTGCATTCAATTGGTTAAGTTCGATAAAATGGAATAATAAAACATAAATTACTACTTAAAACAGACGGTGAGAGTCCGTTTGCTTTAGTCGTTTTAGTAGTTTAAAACGAGCTTTTAAATAAAGTGGCATCATCTCACTAAAACTGAAATAGATAAAACGAGTGTTTCAAAATGTAGTTACTACTTTTTGAACATTTCCTCAGATAATTCAAAAATTAAGAGCGTCATTCGACTCAGAGACTATGTGAGATGAAGTAATAAATCTGCCGCTAGGGCGATTTAGTTGCCTGTCCAAAATGATGCATGTTGAACATGTGACTACACACTGTGATTGCTCACTTCCAACATAAATCTAACGAAATAAACAAATAAAAATAAAATTAAATATTAAAAATAAATTTTTAAAAATCACTCTTCAGGCAAAATCGGATTTTTGTACGCATTAAAAATCCAATATTCAAATTTTTTCTGATTAAGTAAAACTGCAAATGTTTACATAATCAATATTCTGCTTAATAAAGTGTGAAATGAAATTACCTTCTCGAAGAAGCTAAGTACTTGTAATTTATTGATCACTAGCTGAGTTACCCAGCTTTGCCCGGGTTAATTTTTGCTGTTATTACTTATTCTAATTTTCCACATATTTATCTATTTTGTATTTTTCCTGTGTATTTCATTTTTTCATTTTCCCTATTTCTTCTATTTTATTTTTCTGCTTTAACCCATTTTTATTTTCCCTATGTATTTAATTGTATTTTATTTTCCCTGCATCTAATTATTTTTATTTTTCCTGTATATTTAATTGTCACTTTTTTTTGACCAATCACAGCAATTGCACATACAAAGTAAAGCAGATGTTGTGTTTAGTTGTTTATTATTTTCCCTGCATATTTAATTATTACTTATTTTTCTTACTGTTTAAATTTCAATGTGATCACCACTCACTATAATTGATCACACCTGCAGATCACATGACCACATACTCAATTCAGCCATTTTGAAGTAAACAAAAAAAAACACAGACTGATACTCAATTAAATTTGTTCTGTGCATAGTTGATGTTTATTGTGCTTTGGCCAATCAGATCCATTGGATCATACATACATACATACATACATACATACTTTTCTTCTTTATATATAAAATTAAACGATGAGTTTCACTTCTGTACATGTATTTATTACTAAAAAAATATTTTATTAAAAATAATAAATCTAAATCTAGACTTTACTCTACTCACTCTGTACAAGATAGGTCATAGGACAGTAATGAATTGCCTTTAGAGTGCTTTTGTAAATAAAACCTTAGAAGTTGTATGTGGTAATGCAGTGGCCATTACTGCTCACATTAATCTAACTTTGTAACCACATAGTGGTATAAAAACTGAATTTAATGCAATTAGAAAGCCTCTTCTAAGTTAGTTTATGTGCTTGTATCGAATTGCAGAGCATACTGGTTAGTGATACCTGACTGTGATGACCAATCTTAATGTCTATAAAAATGTCTTGAGATACAGTAGCTATATTCCAAAACTCTTGTTTTAGTCATTTCAGTTATAGCAAGATGATGTCACTTGCTTTGAAAATTTTTAAACGGCTAAAACAACTAAAACGTAAACAAGCTCCCAGCATCAGTTTTATAAAATGGAAAAAGAAACAAAGTTTTCCTTATTCGGTAGCCATTTTTCATCAAGCTTTTTAATCAAGCTACAGTATCTTTTCAATTACGTTCCAGTAGCTGCAGTACGTTTCTAATTGATATCCAGCATGCCCAGTACGTTTCTAATTGATATCCAGCATGCCCAGTACGTTTCTAATTGATATCCAGCATGCCCAGTACCTAACTAATCTCCAGTATGTCCAATACCTTTCTAACTGATATCCAGTATGCCCAGTATCTAACTCATATACAGTATTTCTAGTACTTAACTGCATCTACAGTATGTCTAGTACTTAACTGCATCTACAGTATGTCCAGTATCCAACAGATATCCAGTATATCCAGTATGTACAGTATCTAGCTGATATCAAGAAAGTCCAGGATCTTTCTAATTGATTTGCAGTAAGTCCAGCACCTCTCTGATTAAACTCCAGAACTTTTACAAATGCTCAGATACCTTCATTTACTAAGTTTTGTTACAAACCCACTTCTCAATACACATTATCTTTTGAAAACTATCAATATATTTGATTACATTAATTACCGAGTACAAATGGAATTTTTTCTCAGCAGAACTAATGAGAAAATAAATCATATTTGCAGCACATCCAATAAACTTATGTAATTGACAATTAAAACAAAAATAAAAACCTAGCAAATTTAATTAGATCTGATGAGTTGCACAGCATAATTTTTATCTAGAAATTTTTCATTCCTCAGTTAATTTCAAGCTGTTTTCATTTTAATTGTGTATGTGATTGATTGTATCTAATATTAGACTCATTTAAATAAAGCAAAAACACAGGTTATACTAGTTTCTGAAAACAGCAGTTTTGCTCCTTCAGTTTGATTTATATAAAACATTCTAATTTTCCATTAGCTTTCTCTAGAAGCATTAGAAAAATAAATATAAAACTAAAATAAATTTTCAATCTGCGCAAAGTTAATTGCAAAATTTAAATTCAGCAACTTGTGAGTATTCAAAACTCACATGTTCAGTCAAATATAAATTCATAATGTTGTATGTATTACGAAATGATCAACAAAAATGATTTCAGCCATCACTGCTAATGAATTTTGTATGCAAATGTCACATCATATGATTGGCTGGTGACTAGGGTTGTGCAATATCCTACTAAAAATACCACAATGCGATATTTAGAATTTTGCAATTTCTTTGCGGTATATTGCAAAATCCCTATTTTCATAAGCTGCTTTGTAAATCACAAAAATGGCAACATTTTTGCAATTGTTTACGATATTGTGATTATTCGCTACATTGAGATTCTTGCAATTTTTGTGATACTAATAGTATTTTTACCAAATATATCAAATATTTCATACAATGATAAGTGTAGATATTCTGTTTACCAATTTTGAAACACTTCAGTATTACAAAAATTGTAAATGTCGATATATCACATACATTGCAACATCGCAAGTTCGCAATATCACAAAATTGTGATTAATTTTCTATGTAATTAATCGTAACAATATCCAAAAAAATATACCGCATTGCAATTAATCGCAATACCACACACCCCTACTGATGTTGCAATTTTAATAAACAGCGGAATATTGATTATCCAAACTAAAGGACTAAGAATGTCCAGATAATAAAAAATTGAGATAACCAAGAAGAGAAAAAATTAGTGTAAATACATACCTGCAGCTTATTTATTAGACAAAGTAATTGACTATATTCAACTTGTCTTTTAATGATAGTACAAGTTTTTATATCTCACATCAAGCCCTGAAAATATTATTTTTACAGCTATCACTGATTGGTCAGCCAAACGACGTACAGATAACTCTGTAGAACATGGCATTCCTACAACACAATTTTACTTTAACAAGATTAAAGAATTGGAGAAAACTCCCTATAATACATCATTCTTACGCTCTAATACGGTTCAAAGATTTAACAGTTCCTTGTTTTGTATAACACAAATTCACAAGACAGGGCATTTTTTAGGAACTTAACAACCATGTTATACAGGGTTACCTGTTTTTTTATTACTACATTATGGCTTTTTTCATATATATTGTCTTCATTCCATCATAGTTTAAGACCTATCTGATCTTCTGCTTAAGATCATCAAACCTTTTTTATATCTAATCTTCCTATTACTTGTTTCAGTATCACTAATTTATCATTGGCCATTTGTAAACCAGTGACCCATCATAAGCTGACCCCCCTAAATTTTGCCAATAATTTTTTCTAAAACAAACTCAGCTTTAAGTCAAGTACATACAATATGGTAACAGTAAAATGTTAAAGCTAGTTTTTCATCTAACTATATAATATTTTGCAAATACATATAATAAATAAAACTGACAAAATTATAAACACACAATCATATTTATACCACTGGAAGTTCACCTTTAACAAAGAAAATGATTAATCTATAGAATTTATCCAATACCTTCATTTGAAATCCATAATAGCATTATCTCCAATTGATGTTCACTGAATGACCATAGAATATCCCAAGATCCAATTCACGCTGTGGCCATCATTTATACTTGGTGTTGTTTACAATTAGTGATTGATTGATTTATTGCTGTGGCTGATTACAGTTGCTGTTAATAAAACTTTCAGTCTTCTATTCTCATTAATTTAGTAGCTTTCAATACAGATAACCTAAAAAATAAATAAAGTTATTTAATTAAAAGGTTTGTGTTATTTTAATATATAAAGTTTTTTATTCAAATTTAAACAATATCAATAATAAAATTTAAATTTAGGTCCAATTTAGTGAGGTAATTAACATCTGTATGTATAAAAGCAACATTTTGTGCTTTTCACTTCTCACTTTGCATTAAGAGTTTGCAACAACATTTCAATGGTCATAAACACAAATGTGGAAACTGCATTTAAATGTGTGTACATAACAACAAAGTGAGTCATTCACATTTAAAAGTCCACTTAAAGCTTAATTTTACATTGAGTAACCTTAATTACACACTACTCTAATTCAAACAACAAAATTAGTCATAAATCTGCAACAAACTAAAGTCTTTTTTGTATTGTATTTGCTATAAACATTTATTTAATATTAATTTTTTTTCAGATTTGATGTCTGCATCTGTGTAGTAAATGTGGTACTTTTGGAAAACTATAGATGTCAAATAGTAGTTTCCGATAGTACCACATTTATTACATAGATACGAGATGATGAAATTAAATCAACTGTAGTATTCAATTTTTTTTAATTTTATTTATTTCATTTTTTCAAATTACCTTATATTATTTTGTGAAATAGGATGTATAAAGCTCCAAGAATGTACATCCAGAAGAATAGTACTATAAACTGAGCATTATTACAACCAATGACATTTGAGAACAATCTCTTTATTGTTGGTTACACCCTAATTATATTGAGTAGTGATTGTATTAGTAAAAGCGTTGTACACTACACAGCCAAGAAAAAAGTTGGCCATAAAGCAAAATGTTGTAGAATCAGAATTGGCTCTGTTACCAAAGCTCAGTGGCAGCTCGTAGCTAAAATTAGTGGAGGTGCTGCTTCAGAACATTTTTAGCCTTTGTTTTTAAAAAAACTACCTTCCACCAGAGCACGCCAGGGTTGGCACTGCAGGAGCGACAGTGCTCTTCTTCCCCTTGCAGCCTTGCATGCAGCTTTTCATGTGTGCATGCACACAACAGTCAAACACCATGCCACTGGAACTGTGAAGTGCAGATTCATACAAAGATTTTTGTATCTTTTTCATAAGCTGGGGGATGGCTACTGACATTAAGCTTAAGGATTATATATTGTACATGTATAAAGAAAGAATTAAAGTAGAAAGAATTCCTTATATTAAATGTTATCAATAATATCAAGTGGAAATAGAGGGTGCTGCAGTTCCACAGTGCCTATAAGCTTACACCAGCCTATGCCACTGCCAAAGCTAAATTGAAATTTAATTACTATAAGTGGTAGGGAGTTATCACTATCACAAGAAACCATAGGCAATAGCAATTTTTCACTACTCCTACTGCTATTGTACAAACCAATAAACATGTAACAATAAAAATACCTCTAATAGCCAAGTTCAATGTCTAGAAACAGAAACAGTTTTTCTTGTTTATATCGATAAACAGGTTTTTCTCAACAGGAAGTGACATAAAAAAACGTCATTAAAAAAAGATAAACCGTTTTGCATAGAAACAAGACTTGTGGCTGTTTATAAAGCCTGTTTTTTGTTTTTAATCTTGTTCTTGCCAAGTGGTGAGCAATAGCCATCTTGGATCAACTTAAATCAACACAAGTAAAATGATTGATTTTGACTATTTTTAAGTACTTACATTTACTTAGATGTTTAGAGTATTCTTCTGATACAATTGTTCATAAAAACAAAATGACATGATGTGAAATTTGGTGCATTTTTAAACAGAAAGTTACTGTGTAAATGGGGTCCCACAAAACCTGGTTTACATCCCAGGTTTTATAATAACCATATAAATTTTAATTTGAACTTGCTTTACACAGTTTCTGAAGTTGAAATTAAGAGTGTTCACACTTAAAAACAGTTTGTCAAAAAAAATTTAACCTTAAAATTTTCGTTTTTAGACATTGAACACAGCTAATGATATATTCTAACAAAATTTTAGCAAAATTTTTGCTAAAAATTCACTACTAGCTACAGCATCGCTACTAGTGGAAACACTAGAATAGCAGTAGTGATACATTAAAAAATTGATTATCCACAAAGTTCTCTAAAGTTGTTAATGCGAGATACACATTGTCCATAAGTGTCTCTTTAAAACACAAACATTTGCTACCCTTGCTACACTTCAGCTGGGATTCCCCAAAAAATTCAAGTTTAGGAGGTTTACACAGGGCTGTGCCACCCGGGTGAAGGGTGCAAGATTTTATTTTGTTGCCCCTATACCTTAAAGCCAGGATGTAAAAAAGGTCCTCATTAAGAGCACAAGTGCCATCCCTGAAGGCTGCTGCCTGGGTGCACTGCACCCCCTGCACCCCAGAGTTGGCATACACCTAGGTTTACAGTCTTTACATCCTCAAACCTACTAAAGCATTTCCAGATAATTGGAAGTCTACTGTAGATTGAAAAACCCTAACTTATCCATAATTAAAAAATGCCATTACATCAAAGAGCCATATAAAGAGCAGCCATATAGTGAGATTTTGGTGTATCAAAAAATAAACAAAAAATCTACAATTTTAATTTGATAATTTAATTTAATATTAATTGAATTTAATTCTTTCTATATCATACAGTTTTACCATCATCCCAAACACCAATGTCTACCTTGCTGATGATCCAAGACACCACTCAAATCAGCACTGACAACAACCACAACTCAACCATGAACTACAACACCTCAACTGAAATAGACATTGACTATTCTGACTCACAAGCCCTCGACCGAGTCATAGCTATCCTAGTACCAATAGTCTTCGGTCTAATAGTAATGGTAGGCTTCTTCGGCAACGGCCTTGTGGTCATAGTCGTTTCATGCAACCAACAAATGCGAAATACAACCAATCTGCTCATCATCAACTTAGCTGTTGCTGACCTTCTCTTCATCGTATTCTGTGTGCCTTTCACCGCCACCGACTATGTCATACCATTCTGGCCCTTCGGACTGTACTGGTGCAAAATTGTGCAGTACCTCATTGTAGTCTGTGCATACACAAGTGTGTACACCCTTGTACTCATGTCAGTCGACAGATTCCTGGCAGTGGTCTACCCAGTAGAGGCAATGGCTATTCGAACTGAACGCAACACCATTTTAGCCATACTTGCTGTATGGGCAATAAGCGTACTATGTTGTATCCCATGGGCCTTAGCACATGGATTTGAGGAATACACACATAACAAAGAGGACTACAATGTGTGCAGGTTTAAAGACACTGAACACCAGATGATATACCAAATAGTTTTTTTTCTATCATCATATGCTATTCCTTTGACCATCATATGCGTTCTTTATCTCTTCATGCTCAAGCGTCTGTGGTACGGGGTGGTACCTGGTGGTCGCATATCTGCTGACAGTATCAGGGGGAAGAAGCGTGCAACTCGTATGGTTGTTATTGTTGTAGTTGTGTTTGCTGTATGTTGGTGCCCAATTCAAGTGGTTCTTTTGCTGCAATCTTTGAAGAGTTATCCACTCAATACTGGTGCGGTGGCGTTTCAGATTTGCAGTCAAGTACTGGCTTATATGAATTCTTGCGTCAATCCTATTCTATATGCCTTCCTCTCGGAGAATTTCCGAAAGGCGTTTCATAAAGTCATTTCGTGTGGGGTACCGCAGCAGTTTTCTGCGCACAATCGACAATGTAGTGAGAAAAATGATACGCGAAATGTTAATACGAAATCGAAGCGTTATACGTCGAATGATACAGAGACAACTCAAGCTATGCTTTAGTTTTATACTGATAAGGATGTTTGCGATACTGATTAAATTATTTCTTGTGGAAAGTGGGAATAATTGCTGTTTGAGTGATTGTAACACTTGGTTTACGCCAAAAGAATGCACTAGATGGAGTTGATGTTTTTCCAAGTTATTCTATGGAAAAAGTATTTCTTATTTTTTTCTGTGAAATAATCATAAATATTTTTTTATTTTTTTTCTGCGATTATCTGAAGCAATTTTCTCGAATTGTGTGTTTAGAAATATTTAAAAAAAAAATTTTTCAGTTTGAAAAAAAATATTTAGTATGTTACAATTTTAGTAAAAAATTTAATTCATTAAAATCTTTTTCAAGCTTAATTTTTTTTAAAATAAAGGTATTTTTTTCTATTCTGTAATACATGTTGAATTCATTTTTTTACTTATGAATGAAAAAAATAATAAAAAAACTTAAATTTTATTTGTAAGTAAAAATTGAAAATTTTCATATTAATTAAAATAAAAAATTGGTTTTTGACTCGTAATTGCTCCTGATGTCCCAGAAGACTGTAAATGAAATTATTTTAAATTTAAATTAATTTAATCAGTATTGTAAACACACTTTGTAATTATGTTAATATACTAATAATACTAATAGAAATGATATTTTACTTGACAGAAAAAGGAAAAAGTGAAAAAAAATATAAAAACTGGTTTATTTGTGTTGTGTTTTCTGTGCTTCATTATTCTGTAGAAAATTGATTCAATTAAATGATTTAATTATGATTACAACCGTGATAGGTTTTTAATATAAATATTAATTCAAGATAATGCTAATTATCATCAAATATCATAAAAAGTGTTGTTTAGTTCATTTCATTTTAACTGTGTGGTAAAATAATAAAAATACTACACTCAACTTAAGTGCTAATATGAAGATTTTATGAAATAAACAAAGCCAGTTATGTGCAACAATGTTTTTAAATTCTATTCAATAAAAACCTTAATTCGAATTTAGTCAAATTTATCATTTTAGCACTTCTTAATTGCATGTCATATTTTTTAATAAAAATAAAATCCATAATACGCACAGAAAAATAGCAAGAAATTAATATTTAAGCCAAAAATATCTTGTGCAAATTTATTTTTACCACATTAAAAATCATATACAGGAACAGAGCTGTTTCTATGTGTTTTGCCACCCTAGTCTTGCCTAATAGTAGAAATAGCCCTGAACAGGAAAAATCTTTTTCGGACATAAATTGAAAACCAGAATTCTAAATTGTGTGTAAGTGTATTAACATACTTACCACATTAATAAAACTCATTTCCAATCATCATGATTCTTCTGATTAAATGCCAAACTTTACTTCAACAAAAAGTGCCATTTGTTATAAATGCTGAGTCATTCTTTCACAGAAGTAGAGTAATCTAAAAACCAAACAAAAAATATTCATTAAATTCAGTCCAAAAATATACTTACTGAAACAATCTTCAACACTTTATAATAAGTGCAAAAATAATTTTAAAAAAAAAATTAAAAAGCAAATATAATTTTTTTATTATTTTCTCATTAAGGTTCACAATTCATGAATTCGTAGACTTCAAGAACATCAAATAAAGATAACAATTGAAGGAATTTTTTTTTAGAAATAACACTATTTCACAAGTCAATGAAAAGTTCTGTACAATAAAATTCAATAAATTGCGAGTAATTGTCATTTATTTCAAAGATCAAACATTTGAAAACTTTGTAACAGCCTCTCAACCAGTTTTCCCAAAAGTATTGCTATGTCAGCATGACAACCACATCTCAACTGCTTTAGATAACGCTCAAAACGTGCAGGATGAACGAATCATCTTAATTAGAAATAACCTTAGAAATATTTTCAATATAAAAATAAAAATAAAATTTATTACACATTTAGAAACTTTAAATGTAAAAAAATAAAAATGTATTTTATTTTATTTTAGAAAATTTAAAAAGAAATATTTTTAACAATTTTGGGTTCTTTTTCTACAGAAGAATATGGAATATTTATTTTAAAGCACTTTTATGAGCGCTATAAGAATCTAAGTTTCCTAAACGACCTCCAGATGGCCTCCATTCAAGGATTTATGCCTAGTTCACACTAGGCGCAAAAACACCACGGAAAATTTTCTGCTGCAGAAAATTTTCCGAGCTGAAAATTTGACGTTTCTGCTGGCTGTTCCCACTTGACGGAAAAGCAAGTCGGAACTGGTTGAAAAATATAAAATTATAAAAATATAAAAATGGAAATTCTCTAACAATTTCCACTAATAATTCATTGTTTAATTTTGATGGAGTTTTTTTTCCAGTTGTCATAGTTTTTAGTTTGTCTTTGTTTTGCCACTAGAAGTAATTGCCACACGTGACAGCAGAAATTGATTTGATTGGTCAATTTATTTTCCGCAGTGGAAAAAATAGAAATAGATTCTATTTTTTCTGTCGTGCGTTTTCTGCGCTGCAGACAGGAAATGACATCATATTCAGCGGAAAACTTACCGCTTCTGCTCTGTTTTCGCCAAGTGTGAACTAGGCATTACTGTATATTTCACTAAACTACTTTAAAATGTAGAAAGTTTTTATCAAGGCTAATTTCACACTCAATTTCCCTGTTCAATAAAAAAACTAAAAGTCAATTGCACTTTAAAATCTATAAAATATCTACAAAAGGACTCTTGGTATTTGTGGTTCAATTCACAATCAACTTCAAACCACCAGAACCCATTTATTGTTTCTGTAAAATGAACCTGTCTTCTAACATGAGAGTAAGTAACAACTTTTTATTTGACTTAAGTAATAGATATTTGACCCAGCTTCAAAGTACATCATAAATTAAATAAGATATTTGTGTCAATAAGTTTGGCAGAAGAAATTCAATCATACCTTCCAACCAACACTAAGTGCCGATAATGGTGACAAATATCACAAATGTCTAAACTTAAAGGGGAACTATCCAATGATGAATAAATATTCAACAGCAATTGCCACAAGCAGGGCTTTTTTTGGCGGTACACACTGGTACGGCATACCGGAACCTCTTTCCAAGTCGAAAAAAATGTGGTATTAGAAAATACCAATAACAATTTTTAATGTTTTAAGATACCGTAAGGCGGGGTGAATGCGGCCCCTAGGGGTGAATGTGGCCACTTTTAATTTTTTTGTTTAAAAGCTCGTACA
>JAQFZN010001945.1:0-13229 GCA_034687075.1 Geophilus carpophagus
TTGACACCGCTTGATTTCTTTCTCTGGGGTTATGTGAAGGAGAAAGTTTATGAAACAGTGCCAATTTCCATTGATGATCTTAAAAATAAAATCATAAGAGCATGTAATGGAATTCCACAACACACAATTGATGCTATGTACAAGTCTATCCAGACACGTGCAGAGATGTGTCTTGGCGCTAGTGGTCATCACATTGAACAACTACTAGACTAATCATACTCTAACTTCCAACTTTCTAACCAGATAAACGTGTGTCTACTTTAGAAATCTGCTATTATCTTAAAATTTTTTGGTACAAAAGATTTGTGGAGAAGTCATTTTTAGACTAAATAAATGGTGCTCTACAACTTTCTAATTGGAAATTTTGCTGTATCTTTTACGGTTAAAAAGTTAGAAAGTGGAAAACCTTGAAAATGACTTTCAAGGTCAAATTCAAGGTCACCAAAAAATTTCCCCACCCAACTTTAGTACTTTACCATCATTGGATTCAGTGCATTGTGAGCACTTTCAAAAATATTTAGCATGGTTACAGACTTTTTTACCACCCTGTATATTTGTCAACAAAAATCCAATTTGTATCAATTGACTGCTTAAATCGACACATTTTAACTTCATTTTATGTTGGGAAATCCCATTGATATTTAAAAATTCATGTCAATTTTTCTTGTGGATAAGAACAAAGCTATGACAACTTTTATTTCAAAGAATTAAACCTACAAAAATGCTAAATAAACCATGAATGAAAATCGATTAACTATCAATCTTTCTATTTAAGAATTTTAAATTTTCATTTAAGTATTCCAGAATATTTTAAATTAAATGATTTTTTTCAAGCTATTTAAAATGCTAGATTTTGCATATTTTTTCCCCTTATCTTACGACAGTACCACTTCAGCAACTCGGTAAAACTATATCGTATTTAAGAGCTCTATTAGTGGTGCATAAGCTCCTAAAACGATTTTTCTGTTGGTGAAACGCAACTAGAGTTATTGCAAATTTTGTGACATATAAGAGAAAAAAAATGGAAAAAAAAATGTGATCGAATACATTCTGCCAAGTTTCAACATTCCACTTTAATATTTGTTTTTCCTTAGGTATGGTATTATTTATAGGAAATTTTCTACATACAGCAAAAGCAATAAATAATAAAACGTTATTTATATTTATAAAAATATTTTTTTCGAATGTTTAAATAGTTGCGGCAAAAGTTAATTAATTAATCTCAATATCTACAGACAAAATAACCACCTCGATAAATTATACTTAAATATAGACCATCTAAGCCTAATCTGTGAATTTAGTGCGAAACCCGAGCCAAATCCGTTAAATTTTGTTTTAACCATCGATTTATAAAGATTAATTACACTGCATTTTAAATAAATTTAATGTCTTAAAGAAGACGATAATCACTTCAACTTGCTACTGTAATAAAGATATATTAAAAATTTTACCTTTTGTAGTAACGATTGGCTCGAATCAAACGAAGTTCGCCACTTGTACGTCGCCGCCATTTTGATATCATGTGGTTTATTTGCATCATGTCATAACATTTAAGCGCCTTTGTGTGTGCACCTCCTAGCGGCAAAAGTGATTTACAACGCGAAATCATTTGTTTAAATTTAAATAAAAAGAAATACCCATTTAATAGTAAAATAGTAATTTAACGTATACACTATATTTATTTTTCTTTTTGCCTGCATCTTGTAGTTTAATTTTACAACAAGCACATTCATTTTTCTTTGATTCGTACATCACTTGAGTCGATTTTACTTCACGGCCACTAGGGAATTTTAAAAATAAAGTGACACTTTATGACATTACTTTACTAATGGAAAAATTATTGTTACACAAGATAAAGTTTCCAAGCATACTCGTAACAAGTATGCGGCTACTTTAGCATGATAATTCAATGAAATATGTAGTACATTGTGAAGAATCTACTTAAATGTTTAAAACATCTTAAAGACATAATAACCGTTAAAATGATTAAATATTTGTTTAGAAAATACGGAATCTTATTTGGCACAACTAAACATTTATTTCCATTCAATTTCTCTTTAAAATTTGTACAATTTTATTTGAAAAAGAGCTTCATATAGCAAGCATTACAATAAAAATAAATTGACACTTAAAAACTCAAGTCAGATAAAGAAATCTATTCAACAATAGACACAACTCATTGTATACATCTTTTGTCACAATACAAAGCAAGTGTTGCAAATGTTATGCTTATCAATTAATAGTAATAGCGAACAAAGCTAGTGCATAAAATACCCACTAGGGATGTAGCAGCAAAATAAAATGACAGAAAAAATAACAAGAGATGACAAAAGAAGAGCCATGAAGAAGAATATCGAAGAAAAGAAAAAGAAACGATGCAAGAAGAAAAAAATCCCTTTATTTTTTATTTATTTAACCTTTTTGAAAAAGACAAGTTGCCAATATTTATTGAAGATGGGTGCGGACAGCAGAGGGCAACACTGCACTGGATTCTGGGAAATGGAGTCATAACAAGGAGGGTGAAACACACGCCATTTATCAATCCAATTGGCAAATGTGTGGTCATCATGTTGTAATTTGTATTCTCTAAAACTCCCTGCTTCACTCGGTATGCCATAATTTCTTTACAATTCTCACAACCTCAAAGGGATAAGCCATCAAACTGAACACAGCCCCTTGTCTTCACCCCTTTCCCTCTACATGCCCTTCAATGGCTCTCAAGAGAGGCTCAATGGCAAATGCGGTGCATACAAAAAGAAAAAAAATAAAGTACAACTTGTTTATGAGGCCACCAACCATCGTTAGGGTTAACATTGTAAATAGATGTTTGTAGTTGAATGGCATGCAACTTAACCGTGTCTTGTCATCTCACATTTCAAAGGTCATACATCGAATACAATTACAGATAAATAAATTGGAAAATCGAATTCTAGTTTTAGGACATCGGTGCAGGTAACAATGTGGAATTAGTTTGTTTAGTTTGTTAACTGTTATTGAATGTACATTTCGAGAAATTTCTACTTTTGTTTAAAATGTTGTGAAATTGTTTTGTAATTTGATTACTGTTGTCTTTTTAGAGATAAATGTTATATCAAGTTGGAAATTGAATCCATGACTGGGACACTGTAGTTATAAATATTTCAGATAGGAAATTTACTATATTTAATGAGATTTGATTGTTTAATTTTCTTGATTACCAAACAATGTTTACATTATTGGATATTCAAAAAAGAGAAAAGAATCAAAAACATTAAATGCAGCTTTAATAGTTAATATTTTTTTATTATTTTAAGAAAAAAATCGTAAACTTTTGTTTATTGGATTAAGTCAACTCTTATTGGGTTTCTGATATTAAATATTAATTCACACATTTTTATCCTTATTATAAACTAAATTTGATGTGCAATGGTCATGTTTGAAAGCTTGATAACTTATTAAAATCGTAGAACACTTAATAGTTGGCATCTAATGAAATTTTTCTGCACTTAAATGGCATGTTACATTCGATGCTGTTACGTTGTGGCTTTACATTACGTCAGTCAACTTTATTTTTATTTCCGAACAAAATTATCAATAAGCCGAAAGCATTGTTTTTCTTGTTATTAAAAACAATGCCCAAAGCTAAAGTAAATGAACAAATAAATAAACAAATAAATAAATAATAAAAAGTAAATAGTAAGAAAAGGAAAAAGCAAATATAATTTATACGAAACAATGAATTCAAGTTGAAAAACAGAACAAGTAAAACCATTTTTGTTGCATTGATTTAAAAAGATTTCTTGAGTAAATAAAAAGGGAAAGGTTGCTAAGGCAACTCCTCAAGGGGCTTAGAACGCATTAATTAATGCTGTAAGTTAACCAAGTGAAAAATGAAGTGACTTGATACGCACTTCATCCATCCCCGCCCATTTCTTCAAGTTGCAATTAAATGAAAAACACTCCACCTTAATCTTAAACAATGTATAAACATTAAAACGAAAAATAAATTGATTGACATTGACAAGAGAAGGAAGACTTTTATTTTCAACACTAACAAAATAATCGAATCGTCTGATGGGACCATAAAAACTGCCGTGAGTGTACAATGACATTGCACGGGTCCTCGAGCAATACCGGTTGTACACGCAAATATAAACTAGTCAAGGTGTAAATGATGACAAGACATGAAAATTGCTTCACTTACCGCACGCACTACACCAAACCAACACAGTGAAGCCGATCAGACGAACAGCCATGGGGCAGCGTGGAGCGAGAGACACGAGACGAGAGCAAGAGAGCAAGACACGCGTGTGCGGATTCGCGATCCACCAAACGTGCGTCTCAAACGCCGCGGCGCAGGTTGGGATATGGAAGGGAGGGGGACTCGTAGTTGGAGTTCGGGCCCAGTCCATGTGGAGTGAAGGGATGCGATTTGTTCTGTGCTTAATCCCTGTTCTGCTTGAGCGACCACGGATTAAACATGCACGCGCCTTACTCCTAATAAAGGAAGTATATAAACACAGCCAACTTAACCCTTTAGGACCCGTTTTGCATCTAAATCCAGAGGGAAGTTTAATGAGAAAACACGAGGCAAATCTCTTTATTAAAGTGATAGTGGATGGACCAAAGGGTTAATTATTGATTAGTCCCACAAACATCGCACGCACCTGATAATTATCGCGTAGGAAATCAACGCACTCGTTGATTGGGACGACACACCTAAGAACGCACTGAGAACGACTTACCTCCACCCTACTCCTAATTCCCTCTCTTCCTTCTACTCGTACTCATCGCCATGCTTCGATTAATTGAGAGGAGGGACAGCCAAAGGGCGAACCACGGCCAAGTATAGTTTGTCTGGGTTAATTGGAGGGGTAAAAAAAACTCTCGCTTGCTGGCTTCTAATAAATTACTTCATTTTAGATTTCTAAATAAAATTCTTTCATGTAATAATGAGAGTTAAATTAGTTTTTAATTAAACTTTTCAATAAATTGATTGAGGCAAGTCAAGCTGGAAGTGCATTTCTTTGATATTTAAATCACCATCAAACAATTTCTTAATATTTATAACATTTTACCTAATATTTACGAAGATAACTAATAAATATCCATATATTTTCAATATGGAACCTGTCAAACATATTTTTCATTCAGTAAAAAAATGTTTAAAAAATGCATTGTATCCTAATGGAATTTTTAACGAAATAGATTGCAAACTGCCGCTTCCTGCTCAATTTTTTTTTCATTTTGTACATGTATACCCACATAAAAGAACTCCCATAAAGCAATAAGATTAAAAATTGTTGGTACAGATTATGAATACACATTTATGAATTTGTGATATTTTTTAAATTAAATAAATTTCTGGTTAAATGATAATATCATAATGCTATTTACATTCACATGTGTGTAACTAATTAAATATTTAAAGATTCCACAGATTATAGACATGAAAAAGCATTTGCCATCTTATTTGAAGTGCACTTTATTTAATGCATTTTTTTAACATTACATTAAAAATAAACTTGACAAGTTTGTTTTAATGCAATGGTTAGCTCTAAATGTTAAAACCACTTACTATTCCCCAGTTTTGCTAATATAATAAGTAATTTGTGACAATGCCACCAAGAACGTGCAACTGTTTCATTCAGAATTTAAAACTACACGAATTTGTATATAGTTTTCTTCGTAAATTTATGTTACATATTAGATTATTAAGTTGGTAGGAAATTCGGTGATTAGTGTACCCACTTGATGGCAAATTATCAGCGAACAAATCCTAATGTCTCAGAGAGAATTGATGTAGGTGTTTATTAAAATAATGGCTATATTCTTCTACCTGCAAAGCTATATCCCAAACCATGACTAATCCTTCACCAAGTTTCTGTTTTGAAAAATAAGCTCATCCATCTTGGATGTCATGCCAATAATGCTCGAATCAATCTGAACCTTCAAGATTCTAGTTTTCTTTCTGTCTATATAAGAAAAAATCATCTTCATTTCATGATTTGCTACAAATGTATTATTTTTTCCCTTCTGTTTCTTGTTATTTTATTTCTTTTCTTAATTCCAACCACAGAAAATACAAAAATTCATCACCTTTTTTGAAATAAATAAAATATTATTTTACACTATTTTTTTTTTTTAATTTAATTTGATTGGTTAATATGTGAGAACTTTTAGTCCTTTACCTGATGTTTATTTTTTAAACAATTTGGATTTATTTTACTACCTGAAAACCACTTCACTTGATTTATACAACTAAATAAACTGATGGTTTATTCGAATTTATATAAATCAAATGAATGACTTTAACTTTAACAATGTAAAAATAAAATTGGTTTTCTGAGCCCAATAAAAAAAAATAGATAAAATAAAACAAAGTTGTTTAAATTGAATTACAACAGAAACTGTAGAAAATAAAATCTACTGTACGAGAATTAAATTAAATGAAAATTATAAACTAGATTTGTATTCAATTAGAAAACTAATTTGTCAGCATTGTTGCTGTAAATTGTGCAACAATTACGTATATGTGTTGTATTATTTATCCAGTGATAAAGTTGGTTTAATTAAGCAACAAACACATTTTTGTCACCTGAATTATTATTTCCAACACGCATTCCATTTAAATATTTAATTCAGCGTTGAAATAATGTGATATTGTTGCAATTCATAAAGTGCATTTCACATTATTAACACGTGATTACTATGCAGATGAAATCGATGGCCTCAATCAACTGCTTCTCCACCTTTTTATATTTTTCCTCCTCCGTCTTCTTTCTCCATCTTCAGCCATATAATTATAGCAGAGCCCAAGTCATAAGAAGAGAAATTAGTGCTCATTTGCATTTCACACACGAAAAACGCATCTCATATCAAACACTGAGTATGCGAGAATGTGCTAAGTCAAAAAATTATAAAAAGATAGAAAAAAGAATACTGTCGAGATTAAAAATCGTCGTTATCATTAGAGCCATGTGCATTGATTAGATAAGCAAAGAGATCAAAAGGATAAAGTTGATAAAGAACCAACGCCTTCATTTGTCATTTGCTCATGGCCAAAATCTAAACATTTGTCTTGTCTTCCGCCACATGCATCAAAAGCGATTTTTTTTCTTGAATTTACAAATGTTATTGTTATATGCGTTTTCATTGATTTTTAAAGTATTATTTTCTCATTTATTCATATAGAAAAAGGTCCAAAATGGTATTTCACTACTGTAATCTAATAAATATTTATTACACAACCCGATAGGTAAATTCGAATGTAGGTTAATCCTCTTATTTAGTTGAAAATAATAACAAGCTTTATTTAAAGTATCTTAAGTTGATTTTTTTATTGTTTACTGCTATACAGAATTAATTGGTCAAATTGATTTGAATATTTTTAAATTTTCAAATGGTAACATCATCATAAACCAAAAATCATTAATAACGTCGTATAAATCACTGACAATGCTTTCTATGTCAACATTTCTTGTGCACGTTCCCAGTGCCAACCTCCATATTTCCTATTCCACCTTCGTCATTTTTCATCAAAATCTATCATACTTGCAATGTTTGTTGCTACATATATTCTCTAAAATTCTTATGTAAAATTTGCATATCATTTTCTACGCCTTGAAAAGAAGTTAATTTTTTAAACATTAAAATTCTTTTATTTATAATCACTTTATTTGTTTATTACTCCTGTTTGTTACTCTACAACACAGTTATTAATTAAAATTAAGTATATAATTAATTTTTAAATTTTTAAATTTAATTTTACGTTTTACATATAACAGAAATAAAGTAATGCGCATTTTATATTAAATCTTTCTTTATTTGTTCCGTTTTATTGGAAAAAAGTCAGTATTTACATTGTTAGGTTAATTTCCTTTACTTTTAATATTAAAAAAATAATAATATTTAATGGATATTGTTTTATTTCCAAAATATATAAATTTTTCTTTAAGTTGCCTATAGCAAATCGTAAAATTAAACCTATTGAAATAATAGAAAATGACAAAAATGCATAAAGTAAACATTTAATGTAAAACAAACTTTGATATTTTTGTTTCAACTGTTCCGCAATAAGTTTATTGCCTTTAGGGATCTATGGATCGGATTTTTCATGTCTGGTCTATGAGAGGGAAGTGTCAAGAGGAGAAGATGAATGGATCCATATTTACCTTTGCTTCTTCTCTCCTTCCGTTAATAAGCGAGGCGAACCCAATTTAGGGATCATTTCGTGCTAACGCAACCCAATACGACCCATTTGAACTGACCCGGCTTAATGGACACAAAGAACACAAACTCGTAGAAGTGTTGGTCTAAAATTAGATATGACAATTGTTGTGATTGTGTAATTTGTTTTCTGCTTTCAACTTGTACCTAAGTTTTAAAAGTAATGTTTTTTATTTCGGTTTATTTAATAGTGTTAGATCTTCGTTTACTAGCAGGTGAAAGTGCATTGATTATTAAAGAGCGTCGTACTGTAGGAAATTGTCTATATTCTCACTTACCTGGCCAATATCTGTAATGGTTTGTGCTATGGTGTTGAATAAAGAAATTGACATTTTTATTTTTTATTTTTTTATTTTTTTGGGAATAAAGATATTTGATATTGGATTAAAAAGTTGAAAAGTTATGTTTCCTACATTTGATTTAGGAACACTCCAGTTGAATTTTCATCGTGAAATATTTTGTAATATTTTTTATACTGCCATCTATTGGCGAAAATAATAATCTGTGTAGCTATTCCATGTTTTATGCATCGTGTCGAGCAATATTCTTATTCTATATGCACTTGAAAGTTGAAATTACTTTGATATGACTTCGGTGCTTCACCACCTCCTGTCTGCTAAGAAAAATGGCGGTATGCAATTTTTTTCTGTCTGCTGCAGAGCACTGCTTTGCATTATAATTCTCGTCTTATCTTGCCATTTACACGTCACTATTTTAAGTAATCGATTAAAAATTGTATCTTGATTTACTGACCCAATTAAACATTATGTAAATGCAACCAGTTTTTTTTTTACATTGCACGCTTGAAATTTATGTCAGTTTTATTTATTTTTATAGCGTCTAATTTGAAGAGATAATTCTGTGAAATATCCTCATCTTCTGTTGTCCATTTTTCACATACGAACGAGGCTCAAGTCACCGCCTGTGCACTTATCGATTCAGGAGAGACAGCCGTCGACACTTTAAACTTTTCTTCAAATGGCTTTCATTTAAGACTCTCGTTAAAATAGTGAAAAAATGAAGAGAAACCAATCAAAATCAAGTATGTAGTCACAAACCGTAAAATAAACTGAAATTAAAATAAATATCTTTTTTTAAACATAATATTTGATTTTGAGTGATGTTAAATTTTGAAAATATTTGCAATGAAATTTTTATTTGAAAAAAAGTGCTTTGTCTTTGTTTGATGGAAATAAAAGTTAAAATATTAAAATTTTTATAGAAATTCAATAAGTTATTTTTTTATTTTTTCGCCAATATTTATTATTAGAAATGTGATAGGTTGAGAAAGAATTGATTTTATTTGTTTATGTAATATAAATATTTAATGTACTTTTACAGTTCAATTGTTTACAAAATAATGTGCTTTTCATGTGTCATTTCAATCTTAATAACAATACTGTTGATAAATAAATGATACACACACAATATGATAAAATTTGTCAATATTATTTGTGGCCATTTTCAAAAATCATTGAAAAGTAAAAAAATCAATGATAAATTTTATATTTTATTCATTCCATACTGAATAGCATTTGCAGTGCAGGTTGATGCATTAAAACACTTGCTTCTTTAGTCAATTTAAGAAGAAATGTCAAGTAAATTGGGTTAAGTTCAAGTTCTAATTAATGGAGACAGTGTAAAAAGTGAAGGAGAAAGAAGGGGGGTGTGTCCATTATACTTGGAAATAAGTTACACCCATATAAGTGCATTTTTAGCATCAGTAAAATGCTAAATGCTAATTCAGTTTTAATTTAGCAATAATAATAATAAGATTTTTATTTTAAATATTTAAAAAACTGTTATTTGTATTTTTTTTAAAAAAAATTTAAAACTGTAATTTTATCATTTTCTTTCTTTCATTTTAATAAAAATTATCATGAAAGAAATCTGTAAAATCAATACTAAGTATTGTAGATATGATTTGTTATGCTGCCCATGAGTTTTGCTGTTCAACAATATCACCCATAGGAATATAATGGGCTGATAATTTTGGGTAATCACAATATGTAAGTAAAATGATTTCATCAAGTCCACGTTACAATAAATCAAGATTTAAATGAAAAAATTATTCATGTTTCACACCAGTTTTTATGTTCGATCATGTAGATTGCATTAAAATATATTATAACTTATAAATAAATTATTATTTCTTTTTAATGAGTGATGTATAAACTTTATTTAGTGAATGATTGTTCGTGTTGACACAAGGCGTGTAAAAGTGCATTACTTTGGAAAAAAAATTCAAACTTCATTAATAAATAAATGCTTTGTTTTTATGAACATTAAAGGGTTTCAAGCAGTGAGTTTTAATAGGTTTTCTTGACTTTAACAGGTTGTTTAAAAACATCAATGTGCATTTTTAGCAGGCAATTAAAGTCAGTTCAAAGCATGACTGAAACAGCTTTGCTAGAAACCTTAGTTTATTGTGTACTTGTCAATTTTATATTACTTGTTTATCTTTTAAACTCAGACATTTTCTAAATCAACAAACTCCTAATTAGTTGAATTTAAAAAATTCAAAACAAAAACAAAAATCAAAGATAAACAAATATCGTAAATATTCCAGTAGATTTTTTCCCTTCCGGCAATCTATCGTGACATAAATATGACGTCATCTAATAGACTATATATGCACTAAAGCACCTGGAGCGAACCCTTAGAACAACTTGTCTACAATCACAAAGCAATTTCACATAACCTCAAGCTAGATATTAAATAATCCCTGCTCTTCATAGCCTACAATAGCATCCCTTGACTGCGCACAATATTGAGTTGTTTGATAAGTCGAAGGGGGGGAAAATGACTAAAACCGAAAAAATGAATATTAATCTTAATTGGCTTTGCGCACTATTGACTCAAATCCACTTTAATGCGCATGCACAGGAAAAGTTGTGACTGTGCCCTTGATAATAAGCCTAATTATGCCTAACGAACAGGGAAGCCCTAATGAGTCGGTCCGCACCTTACACCTCCCCTTCATCTGCCAAAATCCCCACGAGATAATTTAATGTCTCGAAATTGATTCGACGCGGCCGCCTAGTGGGAAATAATGGCGACACAAGCTAAAAGGCAACATCGATTTACGAGCAGCTAAGTCCCAATACAACACACAAACTCGCAACATAAACCACCTGCAACCAACAAATTCTCTCGCCTGTCACTGACAAATTTAATGATTAAGCAAAACGACACTAGTTTAATCGCCACTAGATGTCATCTTAACATATTTCTATTTATTTACTGGACAATTATTATAACTCTTTATTCTACCTGTTATTAAACTCCCAAAAACAACACTAAAACTTAATAGTTTCTTTAAGGAATAATTAACTTATTATCACTGATAATTTTTTTAAATATATTTTATTATCATTATTATTACAGATGTATTAAATGATGCATTTTCTAGAGTTGTACTTGTTTTTTGAATTTATTATTACATAACTTGTGCGAGTTTTATTTATAAAATGAATTTTTTTGCAGAATTAAGTATCTAAAAGAATTTTTAAGAATAAAAAAGTGATAATGGATCATAAGGCAATGAGAGGATTAACTCACAGACAAAAGTAAAAGCGAAAAGTAAGAACACTAAAATCCAACAACAAATGAGTCGCTAATCCTAGAACCTGTCACAAGGGAAGAGATAAGGGTATGTTTAATCGTAGACCGATAAAACAAGTCGAATAAATGGTTTCGTTCAAGATTACATGCCTCGCGAATCCGATGGGGACAATGGAGATTCTTCAATATTCCATGAGGGACAAATCCGTTGCAGTGTGATAACGGGTCACTTGGGGGATAAACTACTACTTATTCATTTGTACATACAGGTCTTCTCATATCACTTCAACAACAAACTAATATTACAAATGTATGCAACGTTTCGTTTTATTAATCGTGTTAGAGAAAATTTAAATTCATTAAGTAATAAGTAAAATGTTGTTGTTGGTTTGATTTCAACTTTTTATACATTTCAATTTATCTAAATGTATTTAACACTTGTTGAAATAAAGATTAAAATCTTAGGTAAATAAAATTTTCTTAATTTTATTAGTACTGAATTTTAAGAATTTATTTTTGAAAATATTTTTTATTTAAATACGAAATAAGATGCTTGAAAATAAACTTAAACAAACACAAGTTTTTCTTTAATATTTTACTGTCTTTGAACCACGAGCGCTATCTAGTGCGTTAAAAACATACTACTATATTGTATCTATTTTAGCTTGAAATCAGTTTTATATAGTTTTATATATACCGGTAGTTAAATTTAAAAGATATAATTTGTTTATTCTTTCAAAACTTCTTTTTTCAGTTTTATATGTAGTAGCATAGTAGCAATAGCAATTCGCTTTGCAATTTTGTTGACCATTTGACTGGGTCTATTTAGACCTATATTCCTAAAGTTAACTTGCTTTTATTGGCGAAGAAGACGTGCAAGCATCATGTACTGGATTAGGTAGATAGTGACAATGTGGATCATTTTAGACACCAGGATGTCGGTGTAGAATTTTTCCAATCAACAGTCATCATATAATCCAGATAAAACATGTTTACTATTATGAGAATACAGAAGTATAATAAAAAGAATCATTTATTAAGCACTCAGAAAACAATTTTATTAAACAGTTGATCTCAAGAACAATAAAAAATATAATGTAAATTAGTAATTTACATACATAAACAGGTAATAGAAGAATGAATAATTTTACATTGGCTCAGTATAATTTTATATAGCTTTTTATCAAAAATATATTATAGACATAAATTAAATGTTAAGAATTAATCCATTTAAGATATGAACATTTTGTCATTAACAACAAAACAAATTTTAGATCACTTTAAGATGTGAGAGTTTGTTCTAGTACTTAGTGAAAATATTTTAATTTCATAAAGCAATCATTATTATAAATGTAAAAGAATAATTTACTTTATCACTGCAGTTTTTTAAGAGTGTTTCATTTAACTGCAAAACAAATTTTAGATCATTTTTTCACTGCAGTTTTTTAGGTTTTTTA
>JAQFZN010001946.1:0-13221 GCA_034687075.1 Geophilus carpophagus
GTCTATATGACGTTACACACCATTGCGCGTGATTGGCTTCATTGCAATACACGCGATATTGTTCGCCCGTTCTAACAAAGTCTTTATTGCATTTTATAATGAATTACATTGGCCTGCCAAAATTTTTTCTTTTGTTTTTTGGCCTACTCCTAAAAAAGTTTGTCCAAGTTGGACCACCAAACATATTTTCAATTTTTTTTGTCTTTCTTTGTTTCAGTGGTCTTGATGTTTGTCCCATTTACCTCTTTTAGTTCTCAGCTGCTTTGCAGGAATTTAGGTGTCTTTTTCAGGTTCCCATGTACACCTTTTTTTAATAAAAAAAAAATCTATAATTTGAATGCTAAATATCTTCAAAATATTTAGTTACTTTGGTAATATATAATTTTGTAGCAATATATCTTTCAACAGCAAATTAAATTAAACTTTAAAGGTAATAAAAATTTGTAAGAGAGTATTTACATTTTAGATTTGCTTTAGATGGCAGCTGTTCACATAATTCAGTAATAATTATAAATAGGAATTTTTGGTTCACAGTTTAATAACTGGCATATTATTACATAACAGTTGAACCAGCACAAAATATTAAAATTTCCACCATGGAGTTTGGATTTGAGCAAGATTGTTCAAATAGAAACAATAAAAGTAATATATATACTATAACAATTATTTTTATAATAATAATAATTTTATGATTTCAATAATAATTTTATGATTTCAATAATAAATTTATAATTTTATAATTTTCCTTTTATCTAGTAAAATGACAAATGATATTAATCTGTTACAAAACATCAGATTAATAATTTAATCTTTGAAATGTACTAGTGAAATAATTATAGTCTTATATTACTCTTGATAGTTTAGATAAATTAATCATAAACAGTTGATTTTCATAACCAAATATAATTATACAGTTTAAATTTTGTCTTGTACTGAATCTATAGTTACATATGAAAACATTGATGAAATGGATATTTAATATCCAGATGGAGATTATGTTTGGATTGTAGTAATATGTGCTGCAACAATTGCTGGATTATCAAATAGTGTATTCAAATGTTCAGGACAAATTTATGTGAGTATGTTACAAAATACAAGTTATACTAAAAGCCAACTGGGAATTATTCTTGTTTTGCCAAAAGTTTTGAATGCCTTATCAGGTTTTTATTTTTTTATAAGAAAAAATCTTTTTGCTTCAAATAATTTTAATCTCACTTTCCTTTACAGCTGTTTTTTCTAATAAATTATGTATAATGTTTTCATTCAAAGTCACAATGTTCATAGGATTATTTTTAGAGGGATTAGGCTTATTTTTAAGCTCATTATTAATAAATGGTGATATCAATGTTTTTATCTTAGTATATGGTGTAATAGTAGGTATGATTAATAGTGTATGAGTGGTGGACTAAGAAAAGTCAACACCTGGGGCAGAATGCTTTGCAAGACCCCACTAGACCTTTTAAAGTCTGATTTGAAACTGGTTTGAATCAGTTAAATTAATATGGTTTGACTTCGATTTGGTTTTTAATTGATTGGTTCAATGGTGGATTTAGGTCCATTGAGGCCCCGGGTACAGAAGAAAATATTGGGCCCCTTAAAAAATGAGAGACAGGAAAAATAAAAATTTAAAAAAATGCTAACACATGCATCTGTGACTGCCTTTCAGACCATCTGACATGTTTGGAGCATTCCAAGTGGTAAGAAAAAGCAGGTAAAAGTAAGACTTGGACATGATTAAAGTTAAACAAAGCATTTTTTTTATCTCATTAAGAGGATCCTACATGGACCTTTCATCCCACACTACCGTGCCGCTGACAGAGTTAGGGCCATCCCAAGACATTGATCCATGACTTGCCATTTGACTGGCATAGTCATGAGAAAGTAAAACTACTCTGTAGCTTTCAGCCATGGAATTATATCAACTCAAGTGCCATGAGAAAACTCATCAAGAAGGCTTGAATGAGTGTGCTTCAATAAGCAGCAAAGCCAGCCAGGAGATACTTATCTTTCCTGTGCTACTAATGTCTCAATCTCTGGTCAGACCACTGGCAAGAGATGCTCTCTGGTCAATGTCTGACACAAGACTGGCTGTGCCTCTGCATGGGGTTCAGATGGGTTGAAGGGATCACATGACCGGGAGATGGTGTCTCCTGGTTGACCCCTGAGTGGTAATCCTGTGTCACGTGACTGTTCTTGGCTGTCTCAAAAAGCCGTAACACATTGCTAAAACCATTTTGAACCAGTTTATACTGGTTTACCAAATCATTTAAAGCAGTCTGCAGATTAATGATTTGTTTTGGTTTGGTTTCAAAAAGTTTCCTAACTAAATCAAACCAGATCATGAACAGACTGTAATGCAGGAGAGTTTTCCTTGGGTTGATCCTGAGAAAATGTTTTAGTGGTAATAAAATCTTTCTATTATACCCCTCTGCCTCTTTTAGTCTGCTACTCTTGTATAAATAAATAGTTTTTCAAGAAATAAGCTTAATAATTAAGAGTATTTGTTATTTTTGGAATAGGATTCTCTTTATCATCTTGTGCTATTATAACTGGTTTATACTTTAAGAAAAGAAGATCTTATGCAATAGGAGTGATGGTAGCATTAGTTGGAATTGTTAGTTTTTCCATGCCAATTTTACTACAATGGCTACTTGATGAATACCATTTGCAAAATACTTTGCTGTTATGGGGTGGAATTTTGTTTCAAGGATGTATTGCTGCTATGTTATTGAGACAACCAATATAGTATGGGCTCTGGAAAAGCCAAATACCAATTATTCAACAAACGATGAAACTAAAAAATTTTTGGAAAATGGAAATTATCAACTCAATGCTGGAAAAATATATACATTTTTAAAAATGATTTTCATTCAACTTGTTCATGATTGCAAACATTTTCAAAATTTTACTTTCATTCTTTTATTAGGCAACAGATTTTCTTATTTCTTTGTTTCAACTTGTATATATCTTATCCTTCCTCAATTTGCCTTAGAACAAATTGAAGGTTTAACAGAAACTCAATCTGCTTTTCTTATATCAGCTATTGCTATTGCTTATCTAGTTACTAGTTTGGTCAGTGGGTGCATAAACAATGCATTTCCTAATCACAAAAGAATACTTTTCTTGATATCAATATTTTGCATGGCTATGTCAGCTTTGTCATTTCAATTTGCTTACACTTATCTAACTATTTTAGCTGCATGTCTTATTTTTGGGTTGTTTTTTGGGTATGCGTATGTTGCATATGTTGATGTAATGTTTGATACTTTAAGCCCAAATCAAGTTTCTGGAGCAAGTGCGATTCAAGGAACAATCACTAACATTTCCATGTTAGCAACTGGACCTATTATGGGTAAACATTTACATATTATTGATATAGTTAGATAATTTAAAAATTTAATTTAATTTTTCTCTGAATTTGTTTTAGTACACATTAGACATGTAACTGAAAGTTATAGACAATGCTTTACTTTTATAGCATGCTTACAGGCTTTAACTGTTATATTATGGATCTGTAAGCCAATTAAAAGGAAGTTATTTAGCTTTGCTCAATGAACATAGATTCCTGTCATTTCTCCATGATTTGAATTTTTAATAAAGAAATTGAATTAAATATGAAGAAATAAAAAACTGGTCCAAAGCAAGGTCAGAAGTAGAACATAAAAGTAGACTAATATGTTTTTTAAATTATTTTTTACATGTGGGTTGAATAGCAACTGCTTTAAATTTTCTAAGTCATCTCTGTTTTTTGATGCAATGTCTTCATTCAAACTCTGATATTAAAATCAAAAGAAAAACATTTTAAAAACAGATAACAGATAAATCATTAACCTTTGGACAATTGTTCAATATTAAATTTCAGTCCAACCTAATTACTTATCTTATCATAACTGATAAGTCTTTATCCTATAATAAAACTCAGTTGTGTGTTCAAAGCTGTAAAATAATGATGTAACATGAAAAGCTAAACATTTTTTTACTTTCTACACTTAAAAAAAAACAAGGTTTACTATAAATAGAAAATTCAAGGTTAGAGTCATACTCACAGCATAATTAATTTTTAACAAAATGGATATACATTACCCAGATGGTGGATGTGGTTGGGTTGTAGCAATAAATGCAGCAGTTATTGTTGGATTAATAACCAGTGTGCACAAATGTTCAGGCCAAGTTTATGTGAGTATGTTACAAGATACAAATTATACAAGAAGTCAACTAGGCACTGTCCTTGTCTTACCAAGAGTTTTAGGATCTCTTTTAGGTTTGTTGAGATAAAAACTTAATAGTTTAAACATGTATTTGACAATTTTTTGTTTTTATAGGTATTTTCACAAACAAATTAGCTGAAATGTACTCATTTAAAGTCACTTTGTTTATTGGAACATTTTTGCTTGGATTAGGAATGTGTTTAAGTTCTTTAGTAACTCATAATATTAGTGTTTTTACTTTAACATTTGGTGTATTAATAGGTAAGTAAATAAAGGTCGAACCTTGTTGTAATAGCTTAGGGATTGAAAATTTGTTTGTTATAGCAGGGGTTTGCTATACATGAAATTTCATTATAATGAATTTATTTGTAATAATGAAATAAATAAAAAAATCTGATTTTTAGCATTTTATTAGTATGGATCGAACCTCGTTATAACGAACAGCTTGGAAATTAAAAATTTGTTTGTTATAACAAAAATTTACAACAGCAAGTGTTCGCTATAATGAGCAAAATTTAACTTCCGTTGGGAATTTTTTTTGCAATATTGAAAGTTTGTTATAATGAAATTCGTTATAATGAAAATTTTTAACATGCACTAAATAGGGCAACCAACTAAAAAAAAAATTAAGTTTATAATATCAAGGAATTTGTTATAATGAAGTTCGTTATAACGAGGTTTGACCTGTATATATATTTTCATAAAAGAATATTTACAATTTATTTCTTAAGTATAGGAATAGGAACAGGATTTTCTTTAACTCCTTGTACTATTGTTACTGGTTTATACTTCAAGAAAAACAGATCTCTTGCAATGGGATTTATGACATCATTAGCTGGAACTAATAGTTTTATAATGCCAAACATACTTCAATTGCTTCTTGATACATTTCACTTAAAAGGTGCTTTGCTTTTGTGGAGTGGAATTTTGTTCCAAGGATGTGTTGCTGCAATGTTTATAAGGCAACCAACTTTGGCTTTACAAAGCCAAAAACAAAATTCTTTAACAAACACAAGAGATACATATATTGAGAAGAATGATCTACATTCTGGACAGAATGGAGAATCTTCAGAGCATAATGAAGATAAGCCACCAAACTGTTGTACAGCAGTATATAAATGCATAAAATTAGTATTCACTCAACTTATTCAAGACTGCAAAAACTTTAAAAATTTTACTTTCATTCTTTTATTATGCAATAGAGTTGCTTATTTTTACATATCCACCTGTGTTTTTCTCATTATTCCACCATTTGCATTGGAACAAATTGAGGGTATAACAGCTTCTCAGGCAGCTTTACTCATATCCATTATGAGCATTGGTGATGTGGGATGTAGATGGATTGGAGGTTGGATAAATAATTGTTTTCCTAATCTGAAAAGAACTTTTTATCTAATATCAATACTTGGTATGGCAATAACAGCATTTTCATTGCAATTCACACATACATACACATCAATTGTTGTTGTATGTCTGATTTATGGACTGTTCAATGGCTATGCATTTGTATCATATTTTCTTGTGATGTTTGATACTTTTGGACCTGCTCAAACCCCTGGAGCAAATGCTATTCATCATGCAATTACAGGAATTTATTTATTATCAACTGGACCTACTGTCGGTAAATATAATCATCAAGCCATTTAGTATTTTTGCATTTTTTTGTAGCATGCTTGTTAAATTGAGTATGATTAGCATGTTGAGCATTTTAATTTTATAGTGGAAAAACATGGATTTTCTTCATGTCACTACACTTTCTGCATGAAATTTATCAATTAATATTGCCAGAAGTTGTTTATAATTAGGGATGTGAGGTTTATGCAAATGCATATTTGTATTTTTGGTTCTTATTGCACTCATTTTGTAATTTTAAAATTAAAAAATCTCATATAATTGCATATTTTGATGCTTTTGTAAAAAGCATTCGTAGTTAGTTAATTTTAAAAATATGAAAACATTTTAGTATTTTTCTACATAAAATCACTAATTTCATGCCTAAAAATACTGAAAAATAATTTTCGCAGCTTAAATGCATGATTTAAAGATCATGAACTTCACAGCTTTATTTCTAGCAAAACGAGTAATGTCAGGTCAGTTATTTCCAGGCAATACTGTGATAAATTTCTTGAAGGAAGTATAATGATTTGGAGTAGAGGTCAAGGTTACACACGTGTATCAAAATAAACACGTGGACACATGTTTACAATTTATATTTAGTAACATTTGAATTGAAAATATTCGTTAATGTTAACAATTCAAATGTTACTTAATACAAAAAATTTTGATTTCATGGATACTCCTGCACATGTGCTAATTAAATCTGTATCCATATATTTCCATATACATAAAATAGGGAGCTCTAATTTCGAGTACACTACTGCAAAAGATGCAGAAATACAGTATCAATTGATTGATTTAAATGGTAAAGACATAAAGGTATTTTTCTACTTTTTAGGACAGATTCGTGATTTAAGTGGCAGTTACAAACATTGCTTCACTCTTGTTGCATGTTTTGGGATTTTAACTGTTTTATTATGGTTAGGTCGTCCATTAATGGCAAATTACAAGAAGTTAAGATCTCATAAAATTCAAATTACTGAATAAATAAATCCTTATTAACTGTTTACTGAATAAGAACTGATTTTAAAATTATATTTATATACAGTGAGATTTTGAAAGCATAAAACCATCTTGATTAATCTTTAAATAAACATGAAGTTTGACCTTTATTGCAACTGAAATACCAATTTTAATTGAGTTATGTAATGATAAAATGTTTTTAGTGAGCAGTTACATATTTTCTCAGAGTGTAAATTGCTTTTCTTATCAATATAATTATCCAAGACCACTTATTTTTTTATTCCACTGCATGTAATTCCAAAGCAAGTTAAAAGCTTCATTTTGCAAGTCACAAAGTCGGTAAAGTGTTAATCTTTTTTATCTTCAAACTTTTCAGAACATGAACTGAATAATTTTTTTTATATTCTCTTATCAAATATATTATCGCATTACATATCATACAGTAAGTGAGAAACCTTTTGTTGCACAACTACATTTAGGTAAATTTAAAAACATGGTTAAAAAATACTCACATTACCCTGATGGTGGTTATGGTTGGATTGTAACATTAAGTTCTGCCGTAATAATTGGATTGTCATTAAGTGTAATGAAATGTACAGGACAAATTTATGCAAGCATGTTGCAGTATGCAACTTATACAAGAAGTCAAGTAGCTTCTGTCATTGTTTTACCAGGAGTTTTAAGTTTTGTTTTAGGTTTGTAGCAACTAATTCATATTTATTGCAGATCCATTTACAATACATATTGAATAAACTCTTTTTACAGCTGTATTTACTAATAAATTAGCTGAAATATATTCCTTCAGGTTCACCTTATTTTTGGGATCATTTTTTATGGGATTAGGAATGTGTTTAAGTTCATTAGCACCAGACAACATTGTTAATTTTACTGTATCATTTGTTATTATAGGTAAGTTATTCTGTAATTAATGGTGCTAAGCTTTAGTTGTGTGGTTACAATGATGCAAGTGGTGCCACTGCACCAGGGCCCAAATTAAAAATGTGCCATGTTCTGATTAGGATGCAAAAGCAATAGTACACAACTTGTTTCAGAGCACTATAATGCTGTCTGCAGAAATTAAAAATTGTATCTATAAATAAACATGCTTTCTTGTTGATTGTAAAGTATCCAGCAGTGTTGTCTACATCCATGTACAGATTTCATTTTATTTTTAACAATTTTTAACAAAACTGGCAACAGTCCAGTTTAGGGGCCAGATTATCGAACAATGTCGTTAGCTAACAAGTGGGTTTGATTTGTTGTTAAATAATGACAAAATTTGATTATTACAGCATCAAAATAGCATTAAAAAAATTCATAGTGAATATGCTTGTAAATATCGATTGGTTTTATTCGTAAATTAATGAGCAAAACCAATCATTAACACCTAACGATTATTTAGTGAATGTGGCCCCTAAAAGACTCTCTTTGATTTTAAAATTAATTAAGATTTATTTAAGAAGTACAATGTTGTAACAACGCTAATCTGGTTTGACACTTCTGTCAATTGAACAAGATCGAGCAATGAAAATTGACACAAAAAATTATTGATCATTTTGTGGTAGCAAAAGTGAGACAAAAATTTAGATAAGTTATGAATAAAAATAAATTTTTATTCTTAGATTTATCAGTACAGGTACTGTTGTTTTAGCTGTAAACAGAATAAAATTTTTTTGGGTTTCATTTTATATCTTGCACCAAGACCCATGTGAATCTAGCTATGCCACAGCGATGCCTACAAGACTGCTCTGAACTGTATAATTCACTGTTTAAATTTAAATTATTTAGGTATTGGAATGGCTTTCAGTACTGCTCCCTCCAGTATTGTAACTGGTTTATATTTCAAGGAAAAGAGATCTATTGCAATGGGATTGATGACTTCTTTAGCTGGAACAACAACTTTTTTCACACCCATCATTTTGCAATGGCTTCTTGACGAATATCATTTACAAAATGCCTTACTTTTATTCGGTGGATTCTTATTTCATGGATGCATTGCTGCAATGTTGATTCGACAACCCACTTGGGCATTGCAAAACTATGCAAAAAAGAAAGATAAGAATGAAAACAAGGATCTTTTAGAAGTTAAAAGTGAACAACAACAACCTGACAGTATTTGTACACAAATATGTTATTTTGTAAAATTGATTCTGGCTCAACTTATTCAAGACTGTCGTCACTTCCGGAATTATATATTTGTTTTTCTGTTGTGTAACAGAGTTGCCTTTTTCTGCACACATATTTCTGTTCTTCTCCTCATTCCTCAATTTGCTCGAGAACAAATTGAAGGTACCACAACTACCCAATCTGCTTTTCTTATATCAGTTATTACAATTGCAGATGTCGTTAGCAAGTTAGCTGGAGGTTGGATAAACAACTATTACATTTCAAATAGAAGAAGAGCTTACTTAATTGCATTACTTGGATTTGCTGGATCAGTTTTTTGCTTTCAGTATACTCAGACATACATCTCCATCTTACTTGTGTGCACCATTTATGGGATATTTAATGGTTATTTATTTGTATCATATTTTCTGGTAATGTTTGATGCTTTTGGACCAGCTGAAACTCCTGGGGCAGTAGGTGTACAATTTACAGTCAAAGGTCTGTTTTTAGCATCAACTGGACCTGTAATAGGTAATTTTTGCTGGTTTTCAAGTATTTGAAAGTTAATTGCTTATTAATTTTTTTGTTATCATTAAATAGCTGCAATTCGTGATTTGACAGGAAGTTATAAACATTGCTTTACCTTTCTTAGTGTTTTTCTAGTTTTATCAGTTCTTCTTTGGGTTATTGCAGATGCAATTTTATATTTTAAACCAAAGAAATGTGATAAAATTCAAGATTTTAGTTAATTATGTGACTTTTTTAATTAAACATTACAATCTTTGAATTTTAGTGAACACGCTAGAGCAAAGTAATGCAAAGAATATGAGTTAGATCTTTATACTCTATTAGGTTTAAATTGTAAATAGGTTATGGATTGTTTATTTCACTGAATAAATTATTTAATAAATAATAAATCAGACTTGAAGAACAGACAAACAATAGTTCTAATACACTTTGTGAGTTAAATCAGTGCAGATTGCAAATAGACAGAAAAAAACCATCCTCATTTGTATGTAAAGATGTATAGATATTACCAGAAGTTGTTTATAAAAAAACAAGTAAGGTCAGTTATTATTTTTTACATGTGTTTTTAAGTTTTTTTATTTGTTGATTTTGGCTTAATTCACATATTTCATTTTATTTGTTTAATGCCTTTGCCATTTTTTTAAGTTCATTATGAATTCAGGTTAGTGCTGCCACATAGTACTGTGATATGTCAGCTAATAGGAAATGCAGTTATCTGGACGATTCTATTGGAGTAAAAGGCTCCGTGTTCTAAATTAAGCCCTGCAAAAGGTGTGGAAATACAATATTAATTAATTAATTTAAATTGTGTAAAAAAGTTTCTATATTTCTATTTTTTTTAGAACAGATTGGTTGCAGTTACAAACATTACTTCACTGTTGATGTATGTTCTGGGATTTTAATATTTTTATTAAGGTTAGTCAATCCATTAATGTTAAATTATAAGAAGTTAAGATTTAAAGTTCAAATCACTCTTTAAAGTTGAGGTAAATATTGAAAATTAATTATTCAGTACAAAATTAAATAAAATTTCCATTAGTTTTAAAATTATTTTATCTTTATAAAAATGATGTTCTCAACACATTAAAACATCTCTCTTTTACATTAATCATGTAAAAAAGCTATATATACAGCACCGTGTGAAGAAAAACCTGCACCAAGAGTGAAACCTGTTTTTGGCACCCTTTTCCCCACAAAATTCATATTAAAAATGGCATTTTTTTGTACACAAAAAGATATTAAGTAAATAATTAAATTATAATTTATGTTACTGATTATTTAAATAAAATAAAATAGTCAAGAAAATAATAAAATCCAAAATCTGAATAAACTTTTAGTTCAAGTAATTAATTCAAGTAATTAATGCAAACAAAAAAAAAATACAATAAAACAATAAAAAAATGTATAAAACAGAAAATAATTAATGAACAAATTAAGAAATATATATAAACTAATTCAAATTTATTTTCATTGCCTTCAAGAAGGCAAAATCATCAGTGATTTTTTCCAAATCTAATAATTGTGTTACTTTGTGTTCAATTGAAAGTAAACATAAACTGCTTAGTCTGTCTTGTTCCATTGAAGATCTTAAATAATTTTTGAATAATTTAAGTTTGCTGAAAGATCTTTCAGCTGATGCAGCACTTACAGGTATACTTAGAAAAATCCTATATGCTGTCTCCATATTTTTATAAAATGATGTTAAGTGAAAACGATTAATTAATTGAAGGATTTCCAGATGATTCATGTTTTGAAATTTTTAATCTAATTTTTTTGCACTTATAATTCCACATGTAAACTCTGGCCCATTTAAGTCAGCTGTATATTTTAGTGTAGGATCCATAAAATATCTATTCAATTTATTTTCATCTAGTAATTTTATATTTGATCCAGTTAGAAAATCAAAATCTTGTGCTACCTTCTGAAGGTTTTTAAATCTCCAGTTGAGTTGCTCAATTATTGTGTTAATTGCTTCTGTGTATGTAATTTCTTATTTTTATTTAATTTAATCTCTTCATCAGAAACTTCATAGTCAAATTGTTTTCAAATTTTTTTCTTTTCTCTTTAAATATGGTGTTTATATACAAAGATTTAGCCAGATCCATACTTTGTAGTTGAAAAATTGAAAATTTTTTATTTCTTATTGCACTTATCCTATTTCTTAAATTCTCAATTTGCTTACTAATTAGTTCTTGTTCACATTGCTTACCCTACTGCAATAATTAGTAAACAACCAATCATAATAATAGACATTGTTGGATGGAGGAAACAAATCACACAATTTCTCATATAATATTGTTTCTGTGGAGATTCAATATCAATTGATTGATTTAAATGGTAAAGACATGAAGATATTTTTCTACTTTTTACAACAGATTCATGACAGTTACAAACATTGCTTCACGCTTGTTACAAGTTTTGGTATTTTAACAGTTTTATTGTGCAAGAAGTTAAGATCTCATAAAATTCAAATCATTGCATAAATAAATTCTTATTGACTGTTTACTGAATAATAACTGATTTTAAAATTATATTTATATACAATGAGATTCTGAAAACATAAAATCCTTTTGATTAATCTTTAAATAAACATGAAGTTTGACCTTTATTGCAACTGAAATATCAATTTTATTTCAGTTATATAATGATAAAATGTTTTTAGTGAACAGTTACAAATTTTTTCACAGTGTAAATTGCTTTTCTTATCAATATAATTATGATGAATCAAAGACTTTACTTTTTTTTTAATCCACCACATGTAATTCCAAACTAATTAAAAGCTTCATTTTGCAAGTCACAAAGTTTGTTTCTTATCTTCAAACTTTCCAGAACGTGAACTGAATAATTTTTTATATTTTCTTATCAAATTTATTGTACCATTTCATATCATACAATAAGTAAGAATTATTTTAATGCACAATTATTTTTAGGTGGATTTAAAATCATGGTTGACAAAAACTCAAATTTCCCTGATGGTGGTTATGGTTGGATTGTAACATTAAGTGCTGCAGTAATAGTTGGCTTATCATCAAGTATATTTAAGAGCACAGGACAAATTTACACAAGTATGTTGCAATATTCAACTTATACAAGAAGTCAAGTAGCTACTGTCATTGTTTTACCAGGAGTTTTAAGTTTTGTTTTAGGTTTGTAGCGAAAAATTATATTTATTGCAGATTTAAGTATTATATCAATAAATAAACTTTTTTTACAGCTGTATTTACTAATAAATTAGCTGAAATATATTCATTCAAATTTACATTATTTTTTGGATCATTTTTAATTGGATCAGGCATGTGTTTATGTTCCTTAGCACCCTACAACATTGCTACTTTTACTTTATCATTTATTATCATAGGTAAGTAATACTGTAGACTAGTGGTGCCGAACCTTTAACTTGACGCAAGCCAATTTAGAATTTAAAAAATTATAGGGAGCCACAATTATATATTGCACTTTTAATGTTTGAATTATAAACATATATAATGCACAAACTATAAAAATGTGTGGTGTAATATGTTAAAGAAAAAGTATAATTATGTACTCTTTATGTGCGTTCTGTGTTGTGACAGGACTCGGCATGTGTGACGTCATTAGGAAATTAAATATATAATTCATAACAAACAACAACTATTTATTTTAAAATTCTAAATAGCATGAACGAGATGATACAAAATTATTCCCTTTCTTAGAGAATGGGCTAATCTACAGTTAAATAATATCTTGGACTAATAGAGAAGGACTTGACACTGCCTTTTGTAGTAGGGATTAACATGTTTCCGGAAGTGGCTAAAAATAT
>JAQFZN010001947.1:0-13219 GCA_034687075.1 Geophilus carpophagus
ACACCTCAGTCTACGCTGAGTTTTACAACCGACAACATCTCGACTCAAGTTTCTTCAGTGATGCCGAAGACACCACAGTTAGGACATTCTTTTGCAAGATACATCAGTATCTGTAATGCTGCTAAATATAGACAATTTAAAAGCACTGATGATCTTACTTTTTAAGTACCATACATTGAACCCTCTGAATTTTTGTATCACATACTGCACAAAAACATTACTATTTGCCCTATACAAGTTACACCTTGTGGTCCTAATTTGTTACCAGATGATTGGTTGGAGATAACTATTGAAAATAGCAATGCACCTTTAGAGAAGCTAGAGGAATTGAAAGATACTTATTACAATATAAGAAAGTATTTTCAAGACATCATGAGAAGTGTAATGTAGTTACACACAAGATTAAATTGAAAGACCATGTCCCAATGTGTGGACATAGGATGATCAACTGACAGAAAAAAAGCTACCATAAACACCTATTTAAGGAATTAATAGATTTGAACATAATTGAGCTTTTCTTAAAACCAGAAGTGGTCAGCCAACCTATGACAGTGACCAAGCCAGATGACACATAACACATGTGTGTCAACTATTATTTGCTAAATAAGGCCACAGTACCAGATCTGATTCAAATGCCAAACAATGAGCTAATAATCAGTTACATGGGTCAAGCTCAATATTTCACTTCATAAGATCTCATTAAAGGGTACTACCAGATAGAAATTGATGTGAAAGATCGCCCTAAAATTGCAGTGAGAACACCATATGGCATTATACAGTTTAAGCGTATGCTTTTTGGATTTACAAACACTCCACCATGTTCTATAGAACCATGGAAAAAATTTTGGGCAATTCTTTAGGAGAATACATGCTAGTCTGGATTGATAATGTTGTGATTTTTTCAAAGACTTGGAAAGAAAACATGAAGCATAAAATTTATACAAAGTCTGAACAGAATTTTATTGAAAAATTATCAGTTCTGAAGAAATGAGAAGTCTGTAATCCTAAAAAAATTGAAGCTATTTCTAAGTTCCCTACTCCTACAACAGTTAAAAAAGTGCAACTTTTTCTTGATATGACTGGTTACTTCCAGATTATGCAACAATTGCAATCGCACTTTCATCATTGACCCACAAGGACTAACAATGTCTGGGGACTGGCCCAAGACAAAGCTTTCACCCAACATAAACAAGAATTAATTAGCAATCAAATGCTAATTAAACCAGATCTGAATCAACCCTTTATTATTCAGACTGATGCCACAGTATAGAAGAAGGATACAGTAGCACAATGTGGCGCAGTCCCTTTGATGTTCTTCTGTACACCATGACGTCAGAAAAAATGATTTGCACATGCTCGCCCTCTAGTGGTCGAGAAGTAGATGGGCCAAGCGATCTCTACCTTGTAGCTCATGTTTACATAGTTTTAGACACATTAAGCCTGTAGGAACATGCAATGACATTGAAGTACCCTTAATGTCAGGGATATGTTTCCAATTAAATCTTGTCTTTTGGAATTGTGGATCAATAGCTTTGATCTATTTATATAAGAAAACAAATTATAGCTACTCATTTATTGCATTATGATTAACAATTATCGTTGTTTATCAAGTGGAACACGAAAAAATGTCAAGTGTGGTGATTCCTTTTTATTATTGGAGCAATTTATTGCTTCATAATAGCGGTCACCACATTTACCCATGCTTGTTTATAGTAAAACACATGCATTTACAGGGTTTAAATGCCACGGCATACTTCTCGGCCGCTGGATGGTGTTTCACACATGCGCAGGGACTAAGTGGTCATATGATTAAAGCCACATTGTGCTACTGTATTACTCACCTATAGTGTGCTGATGCTTTTAAAATAGGACTCAGTGCAATATTGTTGCAACAAATATAAGTTGACTTTGAAAACAACCATAACTCAACTATTTCAGCAAACACAATTAGTGAGAACTGGTCTATTGTTCCAGACTCTTGCTCTTTAAAAAGCTGTTTCTATTGAAACTCAACCATGAGGGAGAAAATTCAAATTTCAATAAGACTATGAATAATCCCAGGAAATGGAAAAAACTGAAACTTGACCTGTGGCTTATGCTAGTGGAAAATTTTGGAAGGCGCAGAAACTTGCTATGCCGCTCCAGAATTGGAATGTCTTACAGATGCAGAAATTTTGTCAATACATAGAGTACATATATGACCATAACAATTGAAACTGATGCTCAGGCTTTAAAGTGGTTAATGACCACTCTTCAACCTTCTAGTAGATTTGGCAGATGAGCTGTCAAATTACAGTGTGGACCTTTTAAGATCAAATATTGTCAGGGCAAATACAATAAGATTGCTGATGCATTGTTAAAAGCATTATTAGACATTATCAACAAGAAAGATCATGTTGAAGAGAGAATGATTGAACAGCATTGCCAAATTGGCAAAGAGAAACAAGAGCTACAAATAAAGTTAGTGTGTTAACTCCTAGTGAGAATTCTCAATTGTTGTACATCCATGAAAATACTCCAATGGAAATTTAGGGGGAAGAGTACATGCAGTTAATGACACAGACAGACATAAAACTCAAAAAATTTGAAAATTTATTATACATTGTACAAGGCAATTGCTGATAAGATCAATTTAGTACCTCCTGAGAGAGAAGAAATTATAGAAGCACAGAGACAAGATTCTAAGTTGAATTAGTTAATTAATTATATTAAGAAAGAAAAAGGACCTATATCGAATATTGACAATATTAACAGATCTTCTCTTGATGGTGAAATATTGATATACTGTGCACCTACAGAAGAGAAGAAGTTGAAAGACACTGGCTTAAGATTTAAGGCAGTAATTCTTAAGTCTCTGATTTATAAAATCTGTTTTGCTTGCCATGGACACTCCATGAGTGGCCATGAGGTAGAACTTTAAAATGTGCTCAATTGTCATACTTTTAGCCCAACATGTCAAATGACATTAAAAATTATGTGCAAAAAAATGTAAACTTTGTCAAAAGTATAATCCACATCAAGCCAAACCAACTGCAGAAAATTATATTCCTATTGGTATATATAAACCATAGAAAACAATTTGTGTTGATTTAATGAGCTTAAAACCATAGTGAATGGCTTTTAGTCATTATACACCACTGTACAAAGTATACTGAACTGTTTCCATTAGCATTGGCATTATTATTACAAAAAAATTGCATAAAGTATATCGTCGTTGGGGTGGTTTCAACAAGATTATCAGTGATAACAAACCACAGTTTTTAAGTGTCATCTACAAAATGTTTTGTGAAAGAAATGGTATGGTTCCTAGAATCACTAGCATTTACCATCCTCTGAAAATCCAACTGAAAATGTTAATCATAATCTCAAGACAATGTTAGTCATTTTTACTGACATACACACTCATTGACCCAAGTATATTCATGCTTTTGCATTTGCTATAAGAATGGCCAAGTCCAAAGCAACCATGTTTTTGAATACCAATAGAATTATACCATCGCTGTGAAGCCCACTTTTATCTGACTCAGCAAATAATATTGATGTTAATCAGCTAGAAATATTTGTAAATGATCTAATAGATATGATTCATTCTGCGCATCAAAATACGAATGGATAAATCTAAGCATAAAATAATTAGTTTCGTACATGACGATTTAATGCAAAAGAAAATGCATTATTTGTCCAATGCTGAGAAAGGTTTTACTGCTGACTTAGCAAAAAAACGTAATGGATTGTGGCAAAGAGGGGGACTAATTCATATAAGTTGCAAAAGCTCAACAACAAAACAATTGCTATTTCAATTAATGTGTCATTCTTAACAAGGTACTTACATTTGTTCCCAATTGAAGTTGGGCAAGAAAAGCAGAATTCTGCTGCTAAAAATGTTGAGAATAACACTTCAAGCTGGATACATGATAGAATAGCACCTGGAATCATTGAAGAGAATGAAGAATAAGATGCTGAAATATCCAATAAATGGACGGAACAAAACAAGAAACATCTAAACACATTGCCACTAACATGTGAGAGTAAGGAGGAAACACACAAGTCTGGTAAAAAGAGAAAATCCAATCCAAGATATAGTTCAGAGGAGTATGAGCTAAAGAAATCTCAATTATTTAGTGATAAGTCAAAGAACAGTGATTTCACTAAGTTGGATTATAATCTTATAAGAGACAAGTACAAAGTTCAGTGATACAACAGTCCCATGGTGATGCCACAATTTTCAAGGCTACTGAGTGACAACAATGTTGAGACAACTGAATTAGTTGCAAACCACAAACTAATTTGATCAGCTACTAGAATTATCAGAGATAAAATGCAGATAAAAATTGAAAATTTTATAACTCTTGATTTAGAATGAAGCAATTTTCATGAGAGAAAATATTTATGAAATGGCTTTGATAACTTTAAAAAGTAATTTATTACATGATTGGAACATTAAATGACAAATTTTGAATTGATTTCATTGACTTTAAAACAGTGATGTATCAATTTGCAGATTGGACACGTTAGATTTTAAACTGTATATATGAATCGATATTACTGTACGATTTGACATATCTTTCTGACTGACTATATAAGTGTTTTCTCTGACTAAGTTCATTTGTTTGAACATTTTAGACTGAAATGGCTGATAGTAATTACAGAGTAAGCTACGTCTATGATGATGAGGGATACCAAGAAAGAGCAAAAAGCTAATTTTTTAGGAAAAATGACAACAAAAGGGAACTCGGATTGGATGAGTATAATCAGCAAAGAGCTTGAAGTTTTGAATATTATTATTAATAATCACTGATTGTTCAAGAATGCTGAAAGAAAATATTCCGATTTCCTAGAGCACCAAACTTAAACTTTTGATAGGCAGTAGATTATCATCCTAGTAGTTCTCTTATGAGACTAGAAACTCAGCGTGTCAGTGAGTATAAGCCGATCAAATTTAGACTGAACTGAAATGTCCCAATTTCCAAGAGGACATAAGTTACAATCCAAATAACAAACGTAGGTTTCTGGAAGAATTTTCCAATTTTTGAATCTGATTGGACTGCAAAAGAAAAATTAAATTTATTAGAGGCAATTTATGATTGCAATTTGGGCAATTGGTAAAATGACTCTATTTATACATACATATTTAAATACATTTACTTTTTTACAGGATAATAATTTTCCAATGACTTAAATAATTCTATTTAAGAGTAAATAAAATCATGAATATAATTTTGATATTTGATTTGTTTTTAAAATATTTTTTAGAATTAATTTTGGTTTAATTTACATGTGTTTACTCCAATAACTTCAAGGTTTAAGGCTTTTTTGATCTTCTCCCTAAGATCACAATCAGAACTGTGGTTTTAACTATCTGCTGTCACTATATACAGTAGAACTTTGATTAACCGTCACTGTTGGAACCAGGGCTGTGATGGATAACCGAATAAGTCAGATAATAGAAATTTTTAAATTTTTTACCCTACTTGAAAATAATTTATGATCTCCTTCTGTGTCATTGAAGCTCGAGCTTTGTGCGCAACTTTTCTGTACTTTTAAAACAATTTAACGACAATAAAATCAAAAAAATTAAGCCTTATATACTTTTTTAAGTCTACATATAAGCTCCACCAATGATTAGTCACTACTTCCGCCATCATAAGTATGATGACGAATAATAGAAACTGACGATTAATCGAGCAAAAGTTAATCGAAGTTCTACTGTATAGGTTTTTTGTGAAAAACGTTTTGGTAATGTCCATTAACGTTTTTATGACATTTTTAAGTGTCAGAATTATCTTTCTAGTGTTTTTTTTGCATCTTTTTGTATCCTACACTTTAGTTTTTCTGAATTTTTGTTGTTCTTTTTTGTGTTTTTTTTTATTGGTTTGTTACACTTCTTCTAATGGTTATTTTATCCTATTGTTTTTCTGGTTCCTCTATTTGTTCTAGTTGTTCTATTACCTTCTTTTTTATGTCTAATCCCCTGTTTCCATTCAAATATGTTTCTTTCTTTTTGGCTTTCTCAATTTTATAGCTTTCCAATATTCTTCTTTTATACCATAGAAGGTATAAGAAGAAGCTTGCATTGGCACCAAAGCAGAAAGACAACTGATTTATTACAATTAAGTAACTATTTACATCAGCTATGTATCATATCATTATTACAATTTATACTGTCAAATAATAGTGGGTTAACAAAAAACCATCATTCCCCCTCTATCACACTATGGTGGTTATTTTCAAAAGATGAATACAAAGATTTCATTAATGATTCTATAACAAATAATTTTAACAATAAATAGTTAATTCAAATTAATTGCATTAATACAATTTTTTAAATTATCATATAACAGTGGTTTAGTTAATAAGTCAGAATTATTCAAATTTGAAGGAATATACTCAATTACAATATTATGAGCTGCAATTTGTTCTCTCAAAAAATGCAACCCCAACTGAAAGTGTTTGGTTCTAGAGTGTAATTCTGGATTTTTAACAATTTTAATTGCAGCTTGATTATCACACATTATAATCAAAGGTTGAGGTAAAAGTTTAGAATAACCTATTTCATCTAAAAAGTTTTTTAGCCAAATTGCTTCTTTGGTAGCTTCCACAAGTGAAGTAAACTCAGCTTCACAAGTGGAAAGAGCAACAATAGTTTGTTTCTGGCTATGCCAAGAAACATTGCTACCTGCTAAGAATGCTGTAAAAGCAGAAATGCTTTTTCCGTCGAGAGTACAACCTACCCAATCAGAATCAGCATATACTAAAAGCAATTTAGAACTTTTCTTATAACATAATGACAAATTTATTGTTCTAGATAGATACCAAAACACCTTTTTTACAGCTTCCCAGTGACTCAATGAAGGATGTGAAGAAAATCTACTTAAAAAATTCACAGTAAAAGCAATATCAGGGTGGGTACACTGAACTAGGTGCATTAGAGACCCAATGGCCTCTCTATAAAGATTTTCATCAAAAGAGAAAACAGAAGTAGGATTTTTAAAATCCTTTTCTAAAATACACTTTAAACTTGGATCAAGAGGTATCTGTACAGATTTACAATTACTCATATTGAATCTATCTAATATAAATCGGATATATTTAGTTTGATTAATACGAATAAAATTCATCTCTTGGTGTATTTGCATACCCAAGAATGTATTAACCAGACCTAAATTTTTGATATCAAAACTCTGTTTCAACAAATCAAAAAATGTATTTATAATAAATTCCTTTTTTACAATAACAATTAATGTCATCCACATATACAGTAATAAATATCTTAACTTCATTAATATTGCCTACATAAACAGAATGGTCCAACTCCATTCTTTTAAAACCAATTTTCAATAATTTATTATATAAAGTTAAATACCAAATTCTACCAGACTGTTTTAAACCATATATAGATCTATTAAGCTTACAAACCTTATTTTCATTTCCAACTTTAATAAAACCCTTAAGTTGTTTCATAAAAATATCTTCTTCCAATTTACCATGCAAATAGGCTGTCTCAACATCAAAATGATAAATTTTATAATTATCATTTGCCGCAATGGTAAATAATATACATAAAGAAATTAATTTAACAACTGGGGAGAAAATTTCAAAATAATTAATACCAAATTCCTGTAAAAAGCCTTGGGTAACTAAACGGGCTTTATATCTGACAATTTTTCCCTTATTATTGGTTTTAACTGTATAGACCCAACAAGAACCTATAATTTTTGCATTAGATGGTGGGTCTATTAAATCCCAAGTATCATTACATTTAAGGGAATCATATTCTTCTTTTATTGCTTGAAACCACAAATCAGATTCTGATGATTTGATAGCTTGTTCAAAAGTTAAAGGTACAGAATTATCGTTCTATACTAAATCTGCTGTTTTGGGTGAAAACAAAAATTCTTCCTCTTCACTAGAACCATGGTCACTCAAATTTTCCTGATTTTGCTGGTCATTTTGATCTTGTTGACGCTGTAAAAAGGTTTTATATGAGAGTGGCCTACCAGGTTTACCAGTTTTGATTTTATTTGGTCTACCAACTGGTAGTTTAACACCTTTTGGCAAAACAGACAAACAAGGAAGGTCTTCAGATGACATTGGTACTTGATCACAAATGACTTGTTGATCTGTTACATGATGCAAATCAGAATTAGTACCCAAATCTAACAATTGGTCCAATTGATAATTAGGAGTGTAAGAATTACAAGGTTTACAATTATTATTCTTAACAAAAATCACATTATTGTCATCCAACTCTGGCAACAATGATCTATTATCCAATAATAAACCACCTGGTTTATCTTCAATAAATTTTATATCAGAAACCTCTACAATGTGTTTTTTTACAACATCAAAAACTCTATATGATTTTCTTTGACTACTATAACCCAAAAATATACCAGGACAACCTCTTGAATCCAGTTTTTTCTTATTAGGAAAAACCATTCCAAAATAACATACACAACCAAAAGTGCAAAAATAATGTGTTTGGTTTTACAGAAAACCACACCTCAAAAGATGTTTTATTTTTAAAAAATTTGCAAGGCAACCTATTTTTGATATATACTGCCGTACTCATTGCTTCAGCCCAAAAATCCAAAGTTATTCCAGCAGATATTATCATAGTTCAGGCCATGTTAATAATTGTACGATTATATCTCTCAGCTATTCCATTTTGCTGCAGAGTATAAGGTACAGTAAATTGATGGTTGATACCGGAGGTATCTTTGAAATTCTTCCATAACTTGGATGAATATTCACCACCATTATCTGTTCTAGTAGATACAATTCTGAAATTAGTTTCACTTTCAACTTTATTTTTAAAAATAATAAAGTAATATAAGGCTTCATTCTTAAATTTCAAAAATTGTGCAAATACAAAATGAGAATAATCATCCACAATAATTTGCATATATCTACAGCCACCTAAACTAAGATCTTGATATGGGCCTGATAAGTCCAAATGTACTAACTGTATTTTAAAAGATGATAGAAAAGAACGTCTAATCATCTTTCCTTTGAGGCATTGTTGACATATAGGCATTTTGTTTACATCAAAGCTTAAACCATATACCATATCAGAATTCTTCATTTGCTTTAAAGCAGTGTAATTTGTCCTAATCTATTATGACATAATTCAAACAAATTCAGAGTACTAACTTTATATGATGTTTCATTTAATTTAATAGGTATGGCTAATAGTTTAAACATACCATTAACTATTTTAGCACTAATTAAAATATTTAAAATTAAATTATTAGTAATTAAAATTTTAATTGAACCTACACCCACAGAAGCCTCCAACCTATCATTAGCCATTTTAACAACTACATAATTATTAGGCATAAAATTTATAAATAAATTCTTATTACTAGTCATATGGGCAGTTGCACCACTATCCACAAACCAGTCACATGGCAAGTCCATAGTATTACAGGATATAACATCAGCACTACATGTAAGTAGTGTTTCACAATTACTATTATTGTTTATATTCTTCGGGGTGTTATTAAAATTCCCATGTGAAGATTGCAATTGGTCACAATCATATCCTCCATGATCATAATAACCACATCCACAATAACTTAGTCCACGGGAACGTCCTCTATAAATACCCCTATATGGTCTTCTGCCAGAAAAATTCGATGTCGTAGTAAAACAAGATGAAGGTTCAAAATGAGTAGTGGTCACTTGATTTTGTCCATAACTGGATGAAGGTGTATTTTGTTGGAAATTTCTAAATATATATCCCTTTTGGTTACAAATATAACATAATATATCTTTAAAATTTAGAGCAGTTTCATTCACATCAATATTTACTTTACAAGATTCTTCTAGTAACAAAGCTCATTTAAGAAATTCAAAATTTAAAGTAGTACCACTCTGAGATTTAAATATTTTAACAATATCAATGTAGGATATAGATAAGCCCTTTAATATTAAAGAACAAAAATTTGGGTTTTCAATTTTCTCACCAAAACTCTCTAATTGTGTCTTCAAGAAACAAGCTCTATCTAAATATGACATTATATCTTCATTCTTATTTAATTTAACATTAAACAATTCTGAATATAAAATAATTTTCTTTTCTTCAACTTTACCTTGATAATGGCTTTCTAAAGTTTCCCAAATTTCTTTACATGTTTTGCAACCAATTACCAATTTTACTTAGTCCTGTTTTATAGATGACAAAATAATATTAAAGGCCTCAACCTCCTTCTTCTGAAATAATAGAATCTATAAATTCCTTATCTTAAGGTCTGTATAAGATGCATCAAGAGGACTAGGTTAGACATTTATAAATACAGTCCAATAATCTTTAGCCAACAAATATGCTTTTAATTTAAAAGCCCAAATCAAATAGTTATTTACATCTAATTTTTCTAAACTAATTGTCACATCCATAATTGTATACAAAAATAGAAAAAACCAGCCAATAGAAGGTCTAAGGCAAAACCAAACAGTTAGGTAAAGTTAATTCAAATCCAAAAAAACTTAATGTCAATTAGAATAAAGTCAATCTACAATTAATAATAAAATAACTAATTCAAATAAAAAAAATAAACCTTAATTTCAATTAAAATAAGTTTAACCTAGAATTAAAAATAAAATAACAAAAATGCAAAAATTGAAACATAAATGATATTATAAAATAAAGCTAACCTTATAATAAAACAAAACTAAATAAATAATAAAAAAGAATCATAAACCAATGAAAATCACTAAAGAAGTAAAGCATGATATTAAAAATTCTAAAAAAAAAATAAAACCTAAAAAAAAAAAACCTAAAGTTCCAGATCATTAGGATAAAGAATAAAATTTTAAAAAAATATATACATACGTAATAATTTTATCCTAAAAATGTAAAAAGGTATCTATGTGAACCTATTAACAAACATCAGAGAATGTACTTACTTGAAATTTTATACATACTAACAGGTTATTTGGAAAATTTAGAGAAAAATAAAAAAGAACATGTTCCCTCCTGGGCCCATAATCTCTATAGTTTTGATAGTTGCTGTCTCCAATTTTATTTCATGCCTTGTTTCTTTTTTGAGTTTTTGTATTCTTCTTTTCGACATCTCTTTTGTGTTCTTCTAGTCTTACCTTTAATGCTCTATCTGTTATATATATTTTGTCACATTCATTACATTCTATATTATATACACCAAAGCCTTGTGTTTTTGATGTAATCTGTTTTTCTTTAAATGTATTGTATAAGTTATTTCTATATTAGAAACTTGTAGTTCCTTTTTCTTTGAATATATTTCTAATTTTACTATTATTTTTTGTATTAGGAAAATTACCAATGTGTGGTTTTTCTTCCCTATTTTTGGTTATGTTGTTCTTTCTTTTTTGTATCCATTCTTGTCTCTACCATTCTAATGTTGCTATAGGTATCTCCTTTTTTTGTACAATTCCACCCATTTTCTTTCTCCTGTATCAAAACCCTTTTTTGTTGAGCAAGCACTTTTAATACTATTCAGTCCACTCTGGAATATACCTTTCTCAGTACTTTAGTTGTGGCCAGATTTCCAGTCTACACCATATTGGTTATAGAGCCATGTTGGTTATAGAGCCATGTTGTTTCTATTGTTCTAATTCCATTCTTATTTTTTATTTCTGCAATTGTGTCTAAGTATTTAATCTTATTACCAATTCTCTCTAATTTTACTTGCAATCTATTTGTTGATTCCATATTTCACCAAATTTTTTTAAGTCTTCTTGTTTGCTTATTGTAGACATATCTTCCATATTTTTTTAGTTTTATTCTCTTTTCTTCTAGAACTTTTATTACTTCTTTTTCTTGCTTTCTGGCACATTACTTTGCTAAACAAGGACTAATGCAGGATCCTATAAACAGACCTGTTTCTTGTTTGTACCAGATATTTCTCCATTTAAAAACCTCATCTTCTAAACATATCTCTAGCAATTTTACTAATATTTCAGTTTTTATTAGTTTATTTTCTATCTTTAGAAATCCATTTTCATTTTCTTTTTCTAAGAGATTTTTACTTTCATTGAAAGCTGCATTTTTATCTACTGATGGATACATAGCAATTATATTGTAGATTGCTATTTGATCATTTTGATCCAGCTGTAGATTTTTTATAGTATTAATCCAATCTTTAGTAGTAATATAAGACATTTTTTCTTTCTGCATTAATTTCTTGATAATCTGTGCCAACCATTTGGCTAAATCATTTGTTGCACTTTCTCTGGTATTGATCCCAGTGGTCTTACTACTTTTTTTTATGTATTTTTATTCTACCTGTTATTATTGCAGATCTTCCTTTTTCTAATGGTCTTATCCACTTATATTCTCTAATAGTCTATAAGTGTTTAGCTTTCTTAACAATGCTTTGCAATGTTTTCAAACTTCTTAGCTACTTTGAGAGAAACTGTATGCTTTTAATTTTTATATGTAGTTGATTTTAAGTGTTCTTAAACGTTTGTTTTATATCTTTCTTCTTCAATAGTTATTAGTTTTTTTCCTTTATCAGCTTTTACCATAATTACTCCATTTTCTTTTAAGTATTTTTTAACCTTTTTTAATACGTTATTTGTTTCTGTAGTCTTTTGTGTTCGGTTTTCTGATTTAATAGTATCCCATATTATCAATCTGATTTTGTTTTTATGTGTGATAATTTTTGTTACTTCTTTTTTATTGTTTTTGTTTGTATTATTGTCTTTTAGGCAGAATTGGCTACCCATGTATAGTAATCCAAATTCTTTTGCTGTAAGACCTTTTGTTGTTGTCCACAACATTGTTCCATGCTAGTTTGTCTCTCATTTCTTCTTGTGTTATTGTATTTTGTCCTCATATTAATTTTTCTGCTTCTTTTAGATTGTATTTTTCAATCCATCCTCTTCATTTTTTAGTTTGCTTTACTCTTAAGCTTTCTGAGATTGTTTAAGCTTTTCCAGCCCATCTCATTCCATTTTTTTCTTTTTTTTTTATTATTTTTAGTGTATGTTTGCTTCCTGTTTTAGTTTACCAATTTCTTTATACTGTAGATAAATTTTATTATTTTTGTTATAATTTCGATTTCTGCTTTTTTAGGATTTTTTCAATCCCATTTGTGTTTGCTTTTGTTTTTAATTTAAGTGAAGGTGTAAATTTTACACTTGTTCAAGTTTTTAGGAAATTTATACAACCCAATTGCAAAAATATCAGATCACAGATTATTTTTTTATGTCAAAAGTTTTTAATGGCATATTACAG
>JAQFZN010001948.1:0-13217 GCA_034687075.1 Geophilus carpophagus
CGAATGGGGTCAGGGCGAAACGGCCGCGGCAAAAGGGCCGCGGCGAAAGAGCCGCGGCGAAAGGGCCCATTCCCGATTAAAGGAAACAAAGTATAATCTGATTGATGAGACTTGTTGAGACTTCTACATAACTGCAGACAAGTATGAACAGTGTTAATTCCACTTGTTGAAAATAGAGTTTTAGAAAGTTGTAAGTTTTAGAAAAGTGGTTTAAGTGTGAACTAAGCTTAAGCAACACTTGTCACTCATTTAAGCTTAAATGCTCTAAGAAATTTTAATATTTTTTTAATTTTGTGTTTTCAATTTTATTGAGTGGCAATTTGTCAGTTTAAATTTATTATTTGTTTGTGTTTTGTATTTATGATGTCAATTTTTGAAGTGTTTTATCTAAAATGGACTGTACTTGAAAGCAGTTATCTTGTTACCATATCAAAATCAATCGTTCAGTTTCTGGGAATTAATTAATTAATTAATTAATTAATTATAAGTGTATCATGATATTTTAGAATAACACATTAACACACTTTTATGTACATGCATAGTTACATAAGATTTAATCACAAAGTCATTAATTTTAAGCAGGGCTCGAAATGGAAAATTTTACTAAATGGAAAATTTCACAAACTGGAAAATTTCACAAAATGGAAAATTGCTCGAATTGAAAAATTTCAAGAACCAGAACAGAATTTAGAAATTATTGTGAACTAAAAAAAATCAATATGACAAAAATTAAATGGTTATATTGGGAAAAAAATGCAAAATATAAAGACAAAATGTTAAAATTATTGCCCAAAAAAATTTTCATGAACTGGAACAATATTTTTCAAAATTTCACAAACTTGAATACTGTTTGCTCCAATACAATCCAAGCCCTGGTTTTAGGTAAATAAAACATGTGAAAATTAATTTGTGTACAGTTATATATGTTACAATGAGTATAAATTCATTTAGAAAGTGTAAAATGCTGATTAAGAATTTAATGCCAATTGTCATTTTAAAAATAAAACTTTCCATCACTTTTCACATAAACACCCATTAAACACAAACAAAAACACAAAACACTTACCTAAACCACTCACCTAATATAAGCAAAAGATACTTACAAATAAAGCACAGAATTTAAACACAAACACTTCTAAAACACTTTTTTGAATATAATTGATCTATAAATGTTGGATTTTGTTAGACTTGCACTTGTATGGTTTAATTTTAATGTTTCACTCTTTGCTGCATGCTTGATAACAAAATCAATAAGATATTTTTAATTGGCAAATATCCTTGTTTAAATTGGCTCCAGTTTTTTTTCTACTTCATATGAGAACAATTTCATGTATCCAGTCTGTTTAATTTGCATCTATTTATTACTTATGCCTTATTATGCTGAAAAAACAGTATTTTTTTTCCAATTGATCGAATTGTGCTTAGATGAGAGTGTGTATGTGTACAACATTTGCGAATACGCTCACATGCATAATCAGCAAATTGCATGTACTTTAAAGATGAAAATAAGGGTCTGCAGGGGTCTTTTGTAAGTTATAGAGCATGACTTTTAAGTTATGGCTTAAATCTTTGGTGGTATGAAGAAGTGAATAAGAAATTTAATTTTTTTTTAATTTTTATTAAAGAATGTTAAAAATAATAGATTAAATTATCAGGAGTATTTACAAGTTAGTAAGTTTATAAGCATATGATGTAATCTAGTTAATATTACCACTTTAGTGCCACTCAATTTCTCTCTTTATCTCATCCTATTGAAGCAAAAGTTGCATTTCTTTTTATATATTTTTACACATGACTGAAACCAATCAGAAAAAAATCGATTAGGAAGCGAGTTCAATCTCGTTTAGTTGGAGAATATTGGAAATGGCTATTCAGCTAAATGATGAAAAGGATGAAAAGTATGTTATTGAATGGAAAGGTTGAATTCCTTAAGGTGAGTGATAACACATGCTTAAAAATCCTGAAATATATATATATATTATTACAGTAGGTGCATTCAATTAAATTAAACCAAATTGTTTTTAATGGATTAAGTTGCTTAAATTTAGGTTGCATCAGGATATGAAATTTTTATCTCATATTTTACTTAAATTGTGTAATTTATAGCATAAAACTGAGCTCTAATTTTAAATAACAAACTTGTGTTGACTTCAGTAAACAACAGATGATAATTATGATCGTTACTCAGCAGGGCCATTTCTAGGTGTTTTGCCACCCTAGGCAAGAATTGAAAAATGTCACCCCTTCCTTCTACTATCATCACTCGATGTTTTAATTTTTTCTCTATTTCATTTTTTCTCCTAATTTGCTATAATTTTTCATTTGATTTCAAATTTAAATTTTTTTCCATCCTTTTATCACTCCTAGTCTTGCCTACTAGTAGAAACGGCCCTGTTACTCAGGTCTCCTCTTCTATCATGTGGTTAAGGTTGCTCTCTGGTTACTCTTTCTCACTTTCTACAGGAGAAAGGTTGTTCACCAGAATGCAAAGAGAGAGGTTGCAATAAGGAATCATAGTAAGAGGTCGAGAGAGAAGAATCATGGTTAGGAGAAGGCTTTCACAGGCCTTCACCCAAGGTGGACACCTGTGGAGAGACTCCGGGTGCATCGACACTGTGGTTGGATGCTGGGTGGCATTCACAATACAAAAGATACTCTAGACACCAATAAGTTAGTAAGGCTACCAACTTTATCAACATGTTTGCTGTACCTTTTTCTATGTATTGGTGCTATCCTGGTTGGCTTATACAATGTTCTGCTGATATTGTGTCAGTGGATCTCATCTGGGATGATGTTATTCAGAATGGATTTTATTTTCATTGACTCAGAGTTCACAACAGAAGATGGATTAGATCAAGATTAACTTTGGATTTTAAAATTGCACTAACTATTCTATTGAAGCAAAAACATGTTCAATTATTTATACAAATGCAAATGGGATTTCCATTGTGAAATTAAGACAACAGTGTCAGGAATTAGGTTCCCAAACTAAGTGAGTTGGGCTAAACCCCAATCACAGAATGATTATGCTGCAACAACATTTTTCTTGTCATATACTATAGAATAGTCTGGTGTACAGTTTTCTAATTAATGACACATTTTAAAATGAAATTATATATAATTCCTACAGAAATAAAAGGTGCAATCAATCCTTGAAAGTAAAAATGACTTTTCTTTTGTTACCTTGTAATAAGTGACTTTCTGATTGAACACACTTGTACGACAATAGGCAGAGCATGATTAATTCACCATACTGTATTCTTGTATTTCTTTTTTACATTTGAACTTACCAAATCTTTACCCAAATATGTTTTCCACAAGATAAAGAGCAATTATTTCTTCTTCTTTTGTCTAAATTTGCAGTGGTTACCTTCTTTTTTAACAGCTGGTTCAGCCATTTTCAACAACGCAGAAGTCTGTTTTGCGCATGTGTGTGACTGATACGTTACTTTCTTAAGGCGGAGAAGTAAGTCCCAAATGCCTTTGATGAAAGTCACTTTCTTAAGCTGACTTTCTTAAATTATGATGTCAAAAGCATCATTTCCGTCTTCTGGAAAGTCCCTTTTCAGAAAAAATAACTTTCTCTTCAAGGAATGAACGCACCGGATGTCACTTTCTAGACTTAAATTTCTCACTTATTTGTATAAACTATTGACAAACTGATATGTTTGAGTACAACAATTTATCATTTGCGTTTTGCTTATCTGATTTATTTTTAAGTTATTTAAGCAAAATTTAAGTTTTGCGTAACTAAATTGTATCATCTAGTATCAATTACCATCACAGAAAATTAGTCTATGGTGCAAATAGAGTGAAGAGGGCGCTCGACAAACAGTGAGTGGTTGCGCGGCTGGTGGTTCTCTCGTTACCAATTCCCTTGTGGTAGGAAAACATGGCTTGACACCATCTACACCGCAAAGCGGCACGGTTTGGGTATTGGTTATAATCCACACCCGTGACCACCACACAATCAAGGAGTGGAGAATGATGGGAATTCCTTTGATTTGTCTTGTTTGAATTTTTTATTTGAATTCTTAATTGATTTATGCTTGCGTTTACTTTTCATCTGTCATCGCAATGAATTGTGGGATTTATGTATAATTCGAGTGGTTTGGTTGCTATAGTAACTGAAGGTCAGTTTAATGGTGTTTTTGAAAAATGGAAAAATTGCGTGTTTGATTTTTAGGGAGGTTTTGAAGGAGAAGTAGACATTGGAAAATCGAATTTTTGGATTATTGTTTAAAGTGGGGGGCTGTAAAGCCGCCATTTTATTTATTTTTTTGTTTGCTGTTGATAAAGGTGTGTTTTTAGATGAGGATTTTAATGAGGAGATTGGTAGGAGGGTTTAGATAGTAATAAAGATGAATAAATCACTCTGGGATTTTTTTAAAAATCTTTTTATGTAGTATTTTATTTAAAATGCGTGATTCATTGCTTAGAGTATGAATTAATAAAGTTGATCGATGCGAAGAAAGTGGGTTGATGGTTTAAAACAAAAATTTCACTTTATTAAATAAATTAATAATTGTGTTTAATTTTTTAAATTTTATTTAAATAACAGAAATTATGATAAAGTAAGTTTGTAGCTGAAATTGAAATAATTTATTAATACGTTAATGCATAGAATGAATGTATATACATTTTTATATAAATAATACGCATACAACACACGGAACCTTTGTTTTGATATTTTAATAAAACTATAATAAATATGAAGGAAGTTAAGAATTGCAGTAGAAGTAAATAAAAGAAATGTTTAGTTAAAAAATGAGTTTGTATTCAATTTATTATGTAATCTAATCTCAATTAAATAAATACGTTTATTTACATAAAATGTCAATTAACTGTTATGTAATTTTTAACAATTTATTGACTTTCAGAAGTCTTTTAAAAAATTGTATTTTTTGGGAATTTTTATTATATTTTAGTAATTTAGTTTTTGTTTTAGTAAATTTTTGTATTTTTTAAGGAATCTACTGTATTAGTATTTCCATTATTTTTCGGTAATTTTTAGAGAAGTAGATGAAAATAATGATATTGGATCAATAGAGCAACATGAAAATAAATAAATATAAGAAGAGGAAAAAAAGATGAAAACAAAAGTCCATGACCTCGAGAGAAATCGAATACAACTGTCCTCTTTTCGAGGCGTATAAAATCAATTGATTGTGCTATTTGAACAAATTCTCACTACCAGAGGTATAATTTAATGGTCATCAAGCACTATTGCTGCATCAAATTGACTATTGATTTTTTATTATTCAACACTTAGTTGAAATGATTTTATTAAAATATTATCAAGTTAATCTAAATTATCAATAAAATAGAGTACTAAAAATACTGGAAATGGTAAAAGATACTAAAAGAAATACTGGAAAACACTGAAAAACACTTAAAAACACTGAAAAATACTAAAAAAAATACTGGAAAACACTGAAAAATACTAAAAAAAATACTGGAAAACACTGAAAAATACTAAAAAAAATACTGAAAAACACTGAAAAATACTGTAAAACACTAAAAAAACAGGAAAACAGAAAAATTCTGGAAATCACTGAAATAATACTGGAAATACTAACATTGAAAAAAAATACTGGAAAATACTCTTTTTTTAACAATTTGATTTTAATTCTTTAACACTTGAAACCTAAATAAATTTTTATTTATTATTTATGCATTTAAGTTGTAAAACGCAAAGTTGTGCAGAATATGATATTTTTTCTTTTTCACCTTAAATTCAAACTCAAGCTGTGGCGACATGGCCGTTATTCAGACTTTGGAAAGTCAGCAAGAATTTTGAACTCGGGGTGGCACGTGCATGCATACTAAACAGCTCGTGTATGATGAGATATAAGTTTTTCCATTTTGGCATTTCTCAAAGCTTTGTGCAATGTCTGGTGTAATGCGCGCATGGCAATTGAATAAGAATGAAATCTGTGCTTTAGTAAAACGATTTCACTCTAAAAATAGGCTTATATATTGATATAAACTTCTTTCTAGTTCACTTTTCTATCCGCAACTCTCTTAGAAAAACTCATATTAATATTTTGCATAAAAAATGACTGAAAATTTTAATTTTGCACTGCACGAAAACTCAATTTAATATCTCACTTTATCTCACTGCTGTCCCAAACAAGGTCTCAGGCCCCTGTACAGGGAAGTTGACTAAGTTTTTAAGTTATGTACTTTAAAAACTCAAAAATAGGGCCCGGGCCCATCACACCTCGATGACTTTGTACTGAAAACAAATTATTAAACCGTAGTGTAAAATAATCATCATTTTTTACAATAAAGCATATACTTATTGGGGCCAGGCCCCGGCCCCGGGGCCCTGAACTCGGGGCCCCGGAGCTAATTCGGCTCCAAAATAAAAAGTTAATAAAACATTATTTTATTTGAAAACAGTTTTTGTGACCTCAGGGCCCCAATCAATTTGGGGCCTTCTGGGCTCAGCCCCATTTAGCTGTATTTGTAATTAAGTTTATTATTTTATTTTTCTAAGTAGCTCGCGACCGACAAATTGCTTTGTAAGTTGTGAAAGATTTGTTTTTGGAAGAGCGATTACATTAAGTAATGCAAATGAAGGGGTGATGAGGATTAAGTGGAAATACAAACTGAGTAAAATGCAAATTGCTTGTGTAATTTAATTATTTCAAGTGAAAAATTGCATGTTTTCATTTTTGATTTACACTTGAGTAGTTTGTGTAGAAAGTTTAATTTTTATTTTATAGTTGCAAGGATTTGTGCTTATAGTAAATTGAAAATTATGCTACTACTTGTATAATGTGACCACAAAGTAAAAGAGTAAAGTAGAAACAAAACACGCTTTGATTAACAATTTCGAGTTGAAGTGAAGCTATTCAACAGTTGTATAATGGTCGAGAACAAAGAGTGACATTTCCATGACTTACGAGATTACAACGAGACTTTACAATGCAATGCGCACTGCTCAAGGTGTGAAATTAGATTAATGAGAGTAAATTTAACAACTATGTGCTTTAACTTTATTTATTATTTGCTTAAATTTTAAATGAAAATTTAGAAAGAAATTATTTCAACTTTAACCACATTTATCTCCAGATTTGAATAGCAAATTAAGGGGAAAAGAAAATTATTTTCCGATTATTTTTTTAAATCTTTTTAGGCCAGATGTTAAATAATTCTAATTACTGATAAGCGTTATCAAGAAGAAAGTTATTATAATACTGTAATACAATTTTATTTAATCTAATTTCATTTTTTAAAAAGTTTTTTCAATTTAATTTCAGTGTTTTTAAGTTTAAAGATGAAAAAAAGACTTATTTTACGAGTCGAGTTTTATTTTTCAATTTTCAATTTTCTATTCTTGTGACGAAAGGAAGAGAAAAGGGGATTTTAAATCCGATGTAATTTCCTCAGGTGTGTTGTAAATCAATAAGTAATTTCTGGTTGTGTGTGACGGAAGTCATCCAGTTTGAAATACAATTTAATTAGTTTTTCAAATCCAACATTGCCTTATTTCAGCTCAGCCTCATTTAACTGTTACCACTTTTCCATTTTAAATCCATTATTATTACTTTTTAAAAAATTCGCATTTATTTATCATTTTATCATGAATAAATGCAAAGAATTTAAAAAATGTCAATTATCTTGTTCTCGTCATGCTGTAATAACGAATTTGGCATTTTTATGCGTTTTTCACTCGCGTTAATGCATAATTTTTCAATAATAGTTGTAGAGAGGTTGAAGATAAATGGCCATAGGAGGCGCATTCTTGGGTTGTGTATAGTGGTCGATGAAGGGCTAATCAAAATGGCTTTCATATTCCTCGTTCAGATGACATATTCAAGTCGTAAAAGAAAAATAGGAGTTTATTTTAAGCCAGGAGGAAAATTACCTTTTCTGTCAATACAGAGCGAGAGTAATTTAACTCTTCGGTTACCAGGAGCAACAGGTGAGATGAGTGCGAAGCAAAGTTTGTTAATGGATCTTTGCAAGAAAGAATGTTCCAGTGGTTATTCTATTAGAAAAGGAGAATGGTTTAAAGAGAATGTGCTCGCTTTTAATTAAAGTTGCATATTTGGGTTAAAGGGATTAAAGATGGTAGTTATGGAGTTTTGTTGTTCATTTTGTTTGAGGATTATGAATGTGGTGGAGATAAATTTGAAATTTTCTGGTTAAAGTATAAAGTGAAGTGAATCACTCGCAAAACAACAATAAATAATGTGGTCGAATAAATTTAAACTGAATCAATATTCTTTTAGATTTAGGTATCTGTGCAACTCATTTTCATGTATTTCAATTCAATTTTGTTGGTTTATGTGTTTATAAATTGAAAAATGATTAGAAAAATCGATTTGAATTATCTTGAAGATTCTGAGGCAATAATAATAATTAAAATAGCTGATTGTAACTAAAATTCTTGTTAAGTTAGGTTTAAATTTTGGAATTGATCTTTTGCCTAAGTGTATGGAGTAAGATAATAAGGAGTGGAAACTGGGATAGTTTTTGCGAGCCCTTAGTGTAATTTACTCAGCCAGTGTCCCAGGTGGTGTTGACTGTATGCAGGCCCTGAATTGCTACAAGTAGATAAACAAGCAATATGCTTTATTTTAAGTAAATATTTATTTCTTTTTACGCTTTGAAAAGATTATTAAAATATAATCAAAACATTTTAAATTAAAAACATAATTTAAAAATTTACAAAATAATAAGAATTAATTTAAAATGAAGAATTGTTCTGGCATGCAGATTGCGGTAAAATCTTACAAAGGTGCAGAAATGATAGATAATTTAACAAATTTCAATGAATTACAAATTGTATTTTTTATTTAGCAGGTGCTAATTATACAATTTTTACCTTTTACAACAAAATGGAAGTTGAAACAATAAGGCTTAGAAATAACTTGACAAAAATGATTGGGAAGCACAGGAGTAAATTACTAAAATTGGTTGATTTTAATTTGGTTAGATTAACTTAACCTAACCTAACCTAACCTAACCTTACAGACCAAATTAAATAATAGCTAAATTTATAACAAAATCATTGCAGCAGGAGAATTGTTCACAGTTTATCCAACAAATATGTTTTACCATAACTATTTTGCTTTCAGTATGAAGAATATTTATGTGTAAAGATTTGTAACAAACATTTGTTTTGTTACTCATGTAAATGAATGTTTATTAGACATTGTTATTCAAACATAATCTATGGAAAAACTTTTACTGCCAGTTAGTTTTATTAATATTACACTTATCCCCCAATTTACATGGTACTTGTTTTACACGATTTTGGTTTTACATGGTTGATAAATTAACAGATTTCAAAAAACTGATAAAAATGTATATTCGGCTGAATTTTACAGGCTTTTTCACTTTGAGTCATTTTTGAATCTCTTTCCTTTGGTAGCACTGGATCTGAGATCTTCTGTAATTCATCAACCATTGATCCAGAATTGCATCAAGAACTATCAAGTGATGAAAATGACATCATACCAATCAGAAAGAAAAGACTGATGCACATGAAACTTAATATTAATTTTATGTTTTTCAAGATGTCTTACTTTTATTTTACATAAATAAATGACTGAATTATGCACATTTTAGTAGGGTTTTTTTTGTTTCAGACAGTTTTACATAGCAAAATCCAAGATTTCGATTTACATGGTTTGTGCGGAATCTATCTTCAGTGTAAATTGAGGGAGAGGTGTATTTAATTACACCCATACCTTGTTTAACGTCCGCTCGTTTTACGGCATTTCACTTTAACGGCCTTTTTAAATTATGGCACTTTTTCGATTTACGGCCCACAATTCTCGTTATACGGCCAAAAAAAATACTGTGTACACAGTGATTTGTTTTACGCCTTTTCACTTTACGGCCAACTTTTCCGGAATCTATCTAGGCCGTTAAACGAGGTATGGGTGTACCAGTAATTTATTTTTAAAATTTTTTGTTTTGGATTTCTTTTTCTACCTAAGTATTGAGGAAAAAAGTAAGGGACGGCCTGGTTGAACATTAAGAAACTAGAACAGTGTTTATTCATTTGATAAATGTTTGAGTAGGACTATGTCCTTTACATAAAAGGTAGAACCAGCTACTTGTGGTTCTCGCGTTTGCAGATGACTTGCAGAGAGAGACATACATTCGCATTGATGCCATTATCACAACTCGTATCGCGCGCGGCGCATGCATTAGAACATTTCTCTCGCGCATAGTATTAAAATATCACAAATCAACAATGGTCATTTACCACAAGTATCTCTGATGATTGTATTGCAAATGATTTGGCATGTAACATTGTTGATCAAGTTGGTAAATTTAGAATTAAGGTTAATCCAAAATACACCTGCAATTGTGCAAGAGGATGTGATAAGACTTTGATTACGTCACATTTCTATTTTGACAATTTTGAAAGCTACACTACAAACGTTAACGTACTTAGCAACTTGATTCTTTTGTTGACAGAGTATTTTTGTTACGAATTAATTGCTTTACTGTGCAATATTAGAGGATTTTTGAATTTATACACTGTTATTTCATGTGTGTTGCTGTTTAAATCAATGATTTACAACAGGCCTGTCAAACTCAAATGCTAACACGGGCCAAATAAACAAGGTCAAAGTTTATGTGGGCCGCAAAAAAAAAACTTCAATTTTTATAGAAATGCAAGGAAGTACACAACTTTTAATGTGGTAGTTATTATTTTCTTATAAGCTATTTAACAATCTTTAACAAAATAATAACTACCACATTGTTAGTAATGTTAAATATTTGCTGCTATTGGTGGTTTGTTACTATTGGCTGGGTCGCAAAAACACTCCGCGTGGGCCACATGTGGCTCACGGGTTGCGAGTTTGACACTCCTGAGTTACAATATGGTTAAAACATACGATGAAATTCAACTTTAAGAATAAAAATTGTTTTGACAAACAAGTTGCACACAAATTGAAAAATAAATAAAAATTTAACATTTACAAAAATAAAAATTAAAATAAATAATTTTAGGAATCTATTTTAAGGTTAATTAAAATTTAATAAAAAAATTAATTCTTGTTAATATTGTTGATAAACATGCTGTATTTACTTTTTTATAATTGTTGAATTGTTAGAATGAAGAATAAACTTCAGTTGCTAAAAATAACACTTTAAAGAATTAAAAAAAAAACTTCAGTCACATACATCAGCTAAGATTTTGGGCCTGCTAACAGTCAGTGCCTCTAGTGGCAATGAGTGGCAAATACCACGTGATGATTATGCTAAGTCAGTGTTTCCCAAAGTCTAGTACGCGTACCCCAATGGGTACAGAAACAGTATAGTGGAGATACACAGGGCACCGCACATTGGCTAATTAGATATCAGCAGTTAGTTAGAAGTGGGCTGTGATTGGCTAGAATCTAGAATCTAGCCACTAGATGCATAAATATATTATGATTATTATTAATGTTTATGCAATTTTTTTTTTCGAGGGGTACACAGATGTTGAGAGTTTGGGAAACACTGCACTAAGGGATTCCATGCTTAGCATTGGCAACCCACCCTGTTTACACTCTTTCTTATCTTACTCCGTGCCTAAGTGTGAGACTTTCTCGAAACTTCCTGTATGTTGTCATGCATTTGAAACTGAAAGGGATGCTCTAACTGTATGTTTACTTTTGCTGGTAGAATGAATTGTCTCTGAAACGGCTTAACATTTGCAAATGAGTCATTGTTGTGTTTCCAAATGCACAAGCAATTAGAGATTAGCTAAAACAAAAAATAATGCAATTAAGAGCACTCATTGGAGTTTTGGATGCGACAAATCTTACCGATTCGATAAAAGTTTTATTTGATCCAAGTTTGATTCCAGTATTTCTCTTTTGCATATAAAGGACTTTCTTTAAGGATTCCCAATTTCGAAAATAATAAAAATGTAATTTAAAAAAGTATAATTTACAAATAAGGAATAACAAAAATATAATTTAAAAAAAAAACGTAAATATATAATTAAAAAAAATACATTCAATTTGATTATGATTTTTAAACTAATGGTTTGATTTGGATTTGATTTAGTTACTATTTTTAAACTAATGGTTCAATTCTGATTTGATATGATAAAAATTCTTAGGCTTCGAATTCAGTTTGAGTTTGATTCACTAAATCAAACCCCCAATTGTGATGAGGAGTAAATGTTTTAAATTTATTACTTTTTATTTTTCTATATTTTTATAATTTTACCTTCAAAATCATGTATATAACTTTCAAAATAAATTTATGTGCTTTAAGATTTTTTCTTCCCATCCATTTATGAATTAATTCATTTGTTAAGTCAGATAGACATATAAACACTGCCATCCTACAGTCAAAGCCTCACTTTCATGCAAATAAGATGACATCATCACTCTCGCCAATCCCCATTGGACAAAAAGTCAATTTCAGGTTTGATTAAGCAAAATGGGATTAACTATTTGCCTAATCCAAAAATCCAACAATCCTGTGAATTGGGTTATCACTTATCAGGATAATACCTAAAATAAAGGACACTGATTGGCTCATTACTTAATTTCTGTTGGTCAATGCTTAATGATTGGTGTTATCCAGATAAGGGGCCGTCCATAAATGACGTCACGCTGTTTTTTGCTATTTTAGATACCCCCCTCCCCCTTGTCACAACTTGTCACAAAAACTCCCCCTTCTAAACCCCCTAATATGACATTACAATAATGGTACCCAACCCTCTAAAAATGCAATTAAATTTTTGTTAAGATTTTTTTAAATAATTTTTTTCATACTGAAAATTAAGTTTTTTTATTCATGTTTTATTATTTTTGTATTTTTTTTTTAAATTACATAATAATATTAAATTCTATTTTGTGACATAGCATTTAAAAACCCCCTCTCCCCCTTGTCACGTATTGTCACAAAATCCTGGCTCTCCTCCCCCCCTTGAGCGTGACGTCATTTATGGACGGCCCCTAAACAGAAAACATTGTGATGACAACTTTATTTTATTGGTTACATTTTGTTGACTGTTGCTTCCGTCTGTGAATGCTTAAGTTACTTTTTGTTTATATTGTGTTGCCTCAGGTTGCAAGTCAACTGCTATTTAAATCCATAGAATAATCTGACAAAATATTGATAACATCTTGTAAGTTGCACTACTCTTTATTAGTACAGGCGGCCCTCGACTTTCGCACAATTCGCTATTTCGCACATGGGCCGAACATCAAATGAATATAAGGTCAAGTGTAAAAATGGAC
>JAQFZN010001949.1:0-13212 GCA_034687075.1 Geophilus carpophagus
GTGACAAAATACCAGGCCCTCCTCATTGGTCCCATGAGCAAGGGGGAGGGGAAATATCTACGGGACACCACCTTGCGGGGGCATGGTGAACCAGTCCCGTCACAACAGTTTGTCTTAGAGATTGATGCTCTTTATTGAAGTGATAAAGTAGACAAGAGTTTGGACAAATGTTAATATTCATCTGTAATATTAACTGATTCTTGAAGTGTGTGATCTATTTTGGCACTAATCTTTTCATGTTCGTTGACACTTGATTCATTATTTCTATTTTTCTATCTTATTTCCATTTATTGTATTTTCTTCTGTTTTATTTATTTATGTTGTGATTCTATAGTTTTATGTATTTATTAATCATCTTTTGATTGATTGTTACTTTCAGGTTTCTAAGTGTAATGGTGTGCCTTCTAGTGTGATAAAATACAATTATATTATATTAAAAACATGTATATGATTTTAATGTTCCCTATAATATGCGAAACTAAATTGTAAAATTGATATCCTTAAATAATAAATGAACTGTAATTATAATACATGAATTTTGTTATATTAGTTTAAGCATTTCTCTATAATAGTTCAAATGTGCTGCTATAATAATTGATATTCCGCAATAATAAATATTATAGCGAATCATGATATTATATATTATTAAGAAATAGTGACCGGATAGGCGTTCCATATTATTATAAAATAAAAGATAAACGAAACAAAGTTTCAAGTTTTTATCGCTAGAGTGCGAGACCAGTGAATATGTCACATTACGATTTAGAATGGGATTTCCCCTCAATGGTTTCGGTTTTTCTGTGAGTCGATGTTTCTAGTTGAAATTGAACTTTCTATCCCGCTAGCAGCAATTTAGGAAAAATTAATAACATGAGACTTGTTTATTAATTAGCATAGATAACAGAAATTGGTACACTAGACGTGGAAAGTGTGGTAAGTAAAAGTTTTAATCGATATATACTCGTAAATAACATCAGAAAAATGGACGAGTTGCTATATTGGTAATTGAGGTAAACAGGTGAAATTAAATTCAACTATAATATTTTTCAAACGAATTTTAATTTCATTATAAAAAAAATTCCTTTTGTATTGAAACAGTTTTCAAGTTTTGGTCTCTTTAAAATTTGCGTAAATATGGAGGTTGGGTTACAGTAACGTTAAATGCGTTGTTTACATAAAAAGCAACTTTTATCGATTTTATAAAATAACTTATTATATAAAAGTTCACGAATTGACATAAACGTATTTGGTCCTTCGCAGCGCCAGTACTTTTAACGGAGCTCTGGCACTTCTACTCTACCGTACAAATTTGAATTTAAATTGATTGAAAGTATGTTGAAACATTGATTTTAGATTTATTAACCACTAAATTAGAAGCTTGCTAATGTTTTATAACTTTTTTCTTTATTTTCTGTCAGATAATAAAAAAAATGAGGAAAAGCAGAAGTGACAGCGCAAATTGGCGCACAGATTCTGCATCAAATCGTGAAAATGCTGCTGCATTTCCAGTAGTAAGCGACAGCAGACGGGGTCCTGCCCAAAGGGGTAGATCAAGAGGATGGGGAAGAAGAGGCAACTATTCTCACTCCAGAGTTGTTTCAACAACAATATCTCTTACTGAGCTGAAAGCATTGATGAGCAAAGATACAAATGAGATCATTATCAGTCTAATGGATTCGAGATTTAAAGCAACAGTTGAATCAATCGACTCCACTGAAATTCTTGTTACAATCTTATGTCTTTTATCAAAGATATTTCAAACATCACTTCACCAAACGAATCAAAACGAACTTATGGCGTTGCTGTTATCAACCGACTTTTTCAACATCAAAGTCACGAAATTTGTTTCAAACGAAATTCGATTTAATTTGACAGCATTTGATCACTTGGTTATTATTTTCACTGCATATTCCAAGAAAATGCCAGATACTTTTCTGAATCAATTGGATGCTTATGTCAGATTGTGTGCCAATGTATGCAAAATGCAACAGGGATTGGATCAAGAAGTGGTAGAAAAATTGATAAATCTTGAAAAGAGAATAGAGGAGTTGGAAGAAGAGAAGAAGATACAGAAATCAAGTAATAATCAGAAAAAAATGAAAGCAAATGTAAATGAACCACCGGAGAATTTCAGAGAAATTCCAATAACTCCTCTGATAACTGAAGTTCAAACGAAGAATGAACCTTTTCTGAGAGAGAATATTGTTAAGGGGTCTTATAATGATGTCGAACATTATTTAGATGTGCATTTTAGACTTCTTAGGGAGGATTTTGTAGCACAGTTGAGAGATGGGATATCTGACTTTATTTCGCATAGAGATTATTTCAATAAAAGAAACATGGATGTAAAATTGTATAAAAATGTGAAGATTGGCGAGTCAACCTACAACAGAAATGGAGTTTTGTATGTGTTGAAATTCAACAAGGATCATTTCAGTAACATAAACTGGAAATTTTCCAAGAGGCTTTTATTTGGTTCTCTGTTGAGTTTATCGAGTGACAGTTTTGAAACTGCCATTTTTGCAACTGTATCTGGAAGACAGATAAAAGATTTGGAAATGGGAATTGTTGTTGTCAAGTTTGAAGATGACCTGGGTGTAAAAAAATTGTTAACCAAAGAACAATTAGGAGCAGTTTACACAGTTGCTGAATCGCAGGCTTATTTTGAAGCTTACAGACATGTATTAAAAGGGCTACAGAGTTTCAATTCTGAAAATTTACCATTGCAGAAGTACATTGTTTCTGGTGAGAGAATCATGCAACCTCCTGCTTATTTGAAAGAGACTACAGTTTATGAACTTAGCCCTGATTCAAGGAGATGTCAAGTAATGGATATTAAAAGCTGGCCTTCTGCGAGTGAATTAGGTTTAGATGAATCACAAAGAAGAGCAATGCATTTAGCACTCACATCTGCTGTTGGAATAATTCAAGGACCACCAGGAACTGGCAAGACTTACATTGGATTGAAAATAGTTCAAGTTCTTCTGAATAATAAGCACTTGTGGGAAAGTGATTGTGTGGAGACAAGTTCAAAATATGGCTTAGAAATCATTCGACCAAGATCTATCTTAGTAGTTTGTTTGACCAACCATGCTTTAGATCAGTTTTTAGAAGGAATGCTTCCTTTCACGGACAAACTTGTTCGTGTTGGTGGACAATCAGAGAATTGTGAGCTTCAAGATTTCAACTTGAGAAATATTCAACGAAATAGGGAAGATAGAGATTTAGGTATGTAAATTATCTAGTTGTGCATTTTAATTTATTTTTAATCAATTTTAAAATAAATATACCTAACAGGAATTAATTTTTATCACTTTCTTTTATTTATAGATTCAATTATGATAAGGAGTGCTGTATCAATGGGTTATAAAAACATTAACGAACTAAAAGATTCATTATTAGAATTGACAAATACTATTCGGTGCTTACATGATGCAATTCTCAAAGAAAATAAATTGCATTCAATAGCAGCTGAGAAGATGACAGATTTTGATGTACGTCTGTTTAATTCTTTACGTTCAGGATTTTTTGAGGTATTTGGTGTTGATCCATGGAAACCAACGGGCTTTATAGAAATATGGTTGGGATTAACATTAAATCCAGACATTGTTTCCGATAGAATGCTATACTATTTCTTAAAAGATGGCGATCAAGACCGATATATGAAAAAATATCAAGCTGCACCCACTCAAGAGGAAATTAAAAATAAAGAAACAGATGATTTGATCGAAATAGACGATCAATGGACAACTGTTAGTAGAGTTAGACAATTAGATGCAGACGACGAAGTTTTGCTTCATCAAGGTGAAATTTCTTCCCTCAATTTCTCCGTAGATGTAGGGAAGCTTGATCAGCCTGAGTATTATGGCTTTACTACTGAGAACACTGATGCAGAAACATATAATTTAATTCGTCAGATGGGTATTTTGCGTCGAATGATTGCAGAGAGAGAAATGTGTAATAAGACTACAATGAGTGACGAGAAAATAATTGAAGTAACAAATGTTTGGTATCTTGAACTCGAAGATCGGTGGCAATTGTACCGTAGATGGATAAATATGTGTAAGGAAGCCGGAGCAGAAAAGATTGCCGAATTGCAGAAAGATTATGAGAATGAAACAAAAAAGCTTAATGAAATAATCCATGCACAGGAGTTGTCGACTTTAAAAACATGTGATGTAATTGGAATGACTACTACTGGAGCAGCAAAATATTTAGAAGTGGTTAGAGCTCTTAAGCCGAAAATAGGTAAATTAATAATTGCATCACATGTTTTTTTTTAATTAAATTAACAATATTTCTGTTTTTAATAGTGATTGTGGAAGAAGCTGCTGAAGTTCTAGAATCTCACATAATTACATCTCTATCTTCTAATACAGAACATCTAATATTAATTGGTAAGGTTTTAAAAAAAATCTCAAGTTTCCTCTAAGCTTCCTTATGTTGTGTGTGGTGGTTTAGGGAAGCCCAGAGGTGTACTACTACAATCTTCAAAACAATTCTGAGTTTGTGAAGTTTGCTCACCAGTGTTTAGCTACCAATTTAAAACTTTTGAGCGGTTCAGAGTAGAATTATATATATTTAATTTAATATTTTTAGCTTTAGTGTTGCATTTTTGAACAGTTTAACTTTCTTTATTTCAAAATGAAACCATTACAGCACTACTGTGTATACTTAGACCTAACAAAGCACTAATCAGCTAAAAAGTTTTCAAGTTTCAAAGAGCCAACATCACAGATTTGTTCAATACTTTTTAATTACAGGTGATCACAAGCAATTACGTCCAAATGTGAATGTGTACACATTAGCAAGACGTTATCATCTTGACGTATCCTTATTCGAAAGAATGATCAAAAATGAAGTCCCGCATGAAACATTGAGACTCCAACACAGAATGCGACCAGAAATATCAAAATTACTCGTCCCACATGTGTACCGAAATCTACAAGATCATCCTTCGGTTTTCAGTTATCCAGATGTAAATGGAATGAAATCAAATATTTTCTTTTTAAATCATAATAATCCGGAAAAGGAAATGGAAGACATGAAAACACATGTGAATGTATTTGAAGCAGAATATGTAGTCGCTTTTGGTAATTACTTATTACAGCAGGGTTATAAACCATCTCAGATTACCATATTGACAACTTATACTGGCCAATTATTTCAACTGCAAAAACTGATGAAAAAAGAAACATTTCAAGGCGTTCGAGTGACTGTTGTGGACAATTTCCAAGGGGAGGAAAATGATATTATTTTGTTATCATTTGTACGAAGTAGCGAAGATGGAACTATCGGATTTCTCCGAATTGATAACAGGGTTAATGTAGCTCTTTCCAGAGCAAAAATGGGGTTGTACTGCATTGGAAATTTCGAATTTTTTTCTGGCAAAAGTACTTTATGGAAAGATCTTGTTAATTCATTGAAAAATGATGAATTAATTGGCAATGCGATGCCTATAAAATGCCAAAGACATGGCACAATTTCTATGATAAAAAGTAGTAAGGATTTTAAAAAATATGCGCCTGAAGGTCGATGTTTGCAAATGTGCAATGATGTTTTTGATTGTGGTCATACTTGCAAAAGAGTCTGCCATTTCGGATATCACGAATGTGAGGAAATGTGTGGCAAAACTTTATGCGATTTACAGCATCCATGTCCACGTAAATGTATCGAAAAATGCGAACCGTGCCAAGTTCCTGTGTTAAAGAAACATGTAAATTGTAGTCATGAGTTGATTCAGCCTTGTCATGCTGACATGTCGGATATAAAATGCCTGGAACTTGTGAATCGATATCTAAAATGCGGACACAAAACTGAATTAGCTTGTCATTTTGATCCAAATGAACACAAATGTTGTGTAAGAGTAAAGCGTGAATCGCCAATATGTAAACATCAAATTGACCTAGAGTGCTCTGAAGACATATTATTAGCCACTTGTAAAGAAAAATGTAATCACTTATTACCTTGCGAGCATAAATGTCCTGAAAAGTGTCATCAAAACAAAAATATCACGCATGAACTGATAAAATGTACCAAACGGTGTGAAAAAGTTGTGTGCGAAAGAGGTCATAAATGCACCAACAGTTGTGCTGAACCATGTAACAAATGCATGGTGGTTGTTACAAAGGAACTTATATGCGGACATAAACTTGAACATCCCTGTTCCAAAGAAATTGTTCCATTAATTGACAGATGTCAAAAAATGTGTAATCGCATTTTACCATGCAATCATGCATGTAAACTGAAATGTTATAAAAGCTGTCGAGGTTGTGAAGAAATGGTGAGAAAAATATTACCATGTAATCACAGTATTATGGCAAAATGCAGCTCTCAAGTCTCCTCACTAATGTGTAAAGAACCTTGTGAAGAGGTTTTACCATGTGGTCATGAATGTAGTAAATTGTGCAGTGAAAGTCACGAAAATGAATGCAAATTCTTAGTAAATCAAAATGCCAGATGTGGTCATTTGGTTTCTGTTCCATGCTTTCTGAAGGATAAGCAAGCAATACATTTATTTTGTAATCAGCCTTGCAATACCATTTTGCCTTGTAAGCATAAATGTGTTGGTACATGCAAGAAATGTTTCAATGGTAGAGTTCATGTTCCCTGCATTGAAAAATGCAACCGAAAACAAATCTGCGGCCATGTTTGCACTTTTCCTTGTGCTTTAGTATGTCCATCTTGTGACAAAACATGCAAAATTGAATGTGAACATAAAAGCTTTACTAAAAGATGTGGACAGAAATGGAAAAGATGTAATTCAAAGTGTGTCTGGAGTTGTTCTCATTTTGAATGCAGTAATAAATGTCACGAATTGTGTGACAGACCGAGATGCAATGAACCTTGCAAAGAAAATTTAAAATGTGGCCATGAATGTGTTGGAATTTGTGGAGAAGAATGTCTAGAATTGTGTAGGATTTGCAATAGTGACGAATTGTTGAGAAATTGTGACGTATCTGACATGGCTGATGACACACGCTTTATTAAACTGGTTGATTGTAAGCATTATATTAAGGTAGAGAATTTGGATGATTGGATGGATAAAGATGAAAATGAGGTGAAAATGAAGAGTTGTCCAGTGTGTAATGTAACTATTACAAGGAGCAGAAGATATGGGAATGTTATCAAACAACGAATGGCTGATGTTCAGGAAACAAAGGAGAAAACGTTTGCTTTAGAAAGATGTATGAGGAAGACAATGAATCAAGTAGAAAAGCAACTTACAGAAAATAAGTTTGAGTCAAAGCCTGAGTTACAGTCCTTCGAATTTAGAGGGGGGTTTGGGAGAGGTCGATCTTGTGACCCGGTTAATATTGAAATAAAATGTATTGAAATAAAATGTATTGAATCTGCAGGTTCTTATTTGATAAAACGGCTTGTTGGAAAGCGACCTGTGTATCAAAATCAGTTGACTGTTATTCAAAATCAAGTGAATATTTTGATACAGATTAAACAGTTTAGAAAGAAGTTGGGTAAGAATGGAAAGGGTTGGGAAGAATCGATTGATTATTTTATAAAAGCAGTTGAACGTTTAGTAGATCGTTTAATGATGAACAAGGAAGGAATGAATCAGTTTGAAATGAAGAATATTATTAAGGAGTTGGTTAGAATAGAATTACGCTCGTTGTATTTGAAGGCGCGCAATGAAATAAAATCAACAATTGATGATAAGGCTAAAAAATGTTTGTATGATTTGTTAGTTTTGTCTGATGAAGAAGAGGAGTTAATTTTTGCTGACCTAATTAAAGCTGATCCTTCAATTTTTCAGAGTGGTATAACACATGTGGAACGAGTAACTTTGGTTGAGGATGTAAATTTGAACGAAGGAAATTGGTTCAAATCTCGTGAAGGGCATGTTTATCAGGAAAGGAAAAGATCAAATTAACATTTCTTCTTCCTTGTTACTATGATTGTAAAAGAAGTAACTACGATAATTAGTGGCTGTTTTATTACAACTATATTCTTATACCGTCCCTTTAATCATTGATAAGTTGTTGAAATTATGTAAAATTGTGTTCAAATGATAATAATTAAAGTTTGTTGCTTTGTTCTGTTTTGTAGTTATGCTATGTTTTTATATTATAAATAAAAATGCTAATTAAAAGATTAATATTTGTCGATTGACTCTCAGACAAGCAACTTGGGCTATGGCCACAGAATAAGATAATAATCAGGGCCGTGCCCTGCTATGATGCAGAGAGGTGGCTGCATCAGTTAGTATGGTAAGGGGCAGGGTTGAAAACGCTATCGCCACTGGTAGCAATCACTATCGCTAGTAGTGATAGTGACTGAGGTGGCATTTTAAAGGGGCACACAACCCAAAAATGATTTATTTTCTACTATAAGGATGGTATTTATTATGTATAATAGCAATAAAAGTATCCTCATAAGCTTATTTCCTGTTTGTAATTTGTTATTTAACAGTCACTCTGGAACTATTTCTTTGCACAAGGTTAAAGTTGTGAGTATAGGGTTGTGCAGAATATCAAAATGTCTCGAATAACGAATATCGAATAGTATCCAATATTCAAAAATTTCGAAAAACAAATATTGAATAATATAGAATATTCAAAAATCTCGAATAGCAAATATCGAATAGCATCGAACATTCGAAAATCTCGAATATCAAATATTCAGAAATATTAAATATTGCATGTCTTAATCACAACTAATCCCAAAATGTCATGAGTTTGTTAAAAGTGACAAAATGACTTAATTACCTTGTCAATAAAGCAAAATAATAACAAGAAATTTATGCATTTATTGTTGTTCTCATTCTTTTGTTGTTTTGAAATTAAGATTGACACAGTAAAAGAAACAAGAATTTTTGTTACAGTTACATCTATTGTTCGAATATTTGTTCGAATATTTGTTCGAATATTCGATTGAATATTCGGACAAATATTCGAAAATCAGATAGATATTTGACCGAATATTCGATTTTCGAATAGTGCAACTTTAATATTTGGCCGAATGTCGAATAGCTAATTTCGGTTCGAATAGGTCGAATACCGAATATTTCTCGAATATTCGGCACAACCCTAGTTGTGAGTTTACAAAGGCGAAAAAAAAGAAACAAGGAACAGCCAAATTCAAACAACAATGCTGGTTGTATCCGCTCTTCTGCTGTTACATGAGAGCCTTTTCCCCCCTACAAAAAAGCAACATTATTTTGATTGATGCCAACACCGGCTGGGACAGCTAACAGCAAATCAGAAATAAGAATTACTTTCTAAATTATTTCTATTATTAAACATGTCTAATAACAAATATTAACATGTTTAATATTAGAAAAATATCCTCTTTAAATAGGAAAAAAATTATTTTAGGGTTGTGTGCCCTTTTAAGAGGGATTGTAACCCCGTATGCAGTGGCGGAACTTCAAAATTTTGGCCCCCCTGCAAAAGAAATATGGGTCCCCAATAATGTTTTTTTTATTTAATAAAAAGAAAAATCCACAGATAATTGATGTGGAATATCTTTTTTTTAATTGTTTTTTAATTTGTTTAATATTTTAATTTTTTTTGGAATTTTTTAAATATTTTAATTTTTGATTTTTGATTTTTTGGGGCCCCCTACAGCTGGCGGCCCCCCCGCAATGATGGACCTCGCGTCCAGTAGTTCCGCCTCTGCCCGTATGCCTCCTTTTGTTGCTGGATGGCACTAGTGTCTATGGGTATTATAATGTTCAATGCTTCCGTATTTTGTGGCTTTAATTTTTAATAAAATGACACACATTTTTTTGTGTATAAATATGATCATTATCTATTGCATCATTGAGCCAGAATTTTAAAAATGGTTTTTAGAATTTATTTAAAAAATATTTTACATTTGAAAAATTTTATTTTCAAGTTATTTGGTTAAAAACTTTAATTTTTACCCAATTTAAAAATAAAAATAGATAATCTAAATAATTTTGCTATTTTAAATGTTTTTTTACTTAAAATTTAAAAAAATATATATTTTTGATTTTTTTTGTCTAAAGTAGGGTTGTGCCGAATATTCGAGAAATATTCGGTATTCGACCTATTCGAGCCGAAATTAGCTATTCAACATTTGGTTGAATATTGCATTATTCGAAAATCGAATATTCAGTCGAATATCTATCTGATTTTCGAATATTCGAACAATAGATGTAACTCTAATAAAAATTTTTGTTTCTTTTACCATGTCAATCTTAATTTCAAAACAACAAAAGAATAAGAACAAGAAGTGCATAAATTTCTTGTTATTATTTTGCTTTATTGACATGGTAATTAAAAGTTATTTTGTCACTTAACAAACTCATGACATATTTTGTGATTAGTTGTGATTAAGGCATGCAATATTTAATATTTCTGATATTCGGTATTCGTCATTAGAGATTTTAGAATATTCGATACTATTCGATATTCGTTATTCGAGAATTTTGAATATTTGATACTATTCGATATTTGTTATTCGAGATTTTTGAATATTCGATATTCGATATTCGTTATTTGAAATTCTTGAATATTCGATATTCGATATTTGTTATTCGAAATTCTTGAATATTCGATACTATTCGATATTCGTTATTCGAGACATTTTGATATTCGGCACAACCCTAGTCTAAAGCTATTATTTTAAGTCCAAAAAGCATGCAAGGGATTAAGATAAATACCCTGTCAATCACAGAAGGAAGTTAAAATGAGGACAATTGATTCATCTTACAACTGACCGCATTCAAGTTTAAATAAATCTAGGCGTTATTTTTAGCAACTGAAGTTTATTCTTTATTTTAGCAATTCCATAACAATTATACAAAAGTACATTTTTATCAATAATATTTTTAAACTCTTATTAAAACTAGTTTTTTAATTAATTTTTAATTAACTTTAAAATAGATTTATAAAATTGTTTAGTTTATATTTAGTTTATATTTTCTTAATTGTTAAATTATTTATTTGTTTGATTATTTATTCCTATTTATTAACATTAATATACAAGTTGAACCTTGTTATAATGAACTTAATTACAATGAATTCCTCAATATTACCATCTTCCCTCACCTTTAAGAACATGTCCCTATCTCCGAGTTATAAGGACATGTCACTATTTGAGTTAGAAGGATATGTCCGTATAAATGAACACGAAACGACGCACACAAGCAGAGGGCAGGACAAGCAGGGAGAGAGACAGTCACACGTCGCACACATGTTTTTCAAACTGGAACCTGGATGCTGATCCGCCACTCCTTCCTCCTGCAACGACTGCAAGGGCAATAACAGAGGATTCGGTGACGATGACAAAGTAAAAAACTCATAGACAGGAACATGTCCTTAAAAAACTTGGGGACAAGGACATTTTCTTGTTGGGTACTAGGTAGTATGCCAAAAAAGTAGGCATTTCAGGATACAGGGACATATTCTTAAAGGCGAGAGAAAATGGTACAAAATACTTTTATCTTTTGGTTGGTCACCCTATTCAATCCATGTTAAAAAATGTCATTGTAAAGAATTTTGTTCTAACAAACTTTCACTACTGCAAACAAAATATTACACCGGAAGTTGGATTTTGTTTGTTATAGTGCACACTTCCTGTTATTTCTTACTAATAAAATGCTAAAAATCTGATTTTTTTTATTTATTTCATTATTACAAACCTTACTATAACAAACAAATTCATTATAATCAAGTTTCAGGTATCATAAACCCCCTCTATAACAAACAAATTTTTCATCCCCTAGAAGTTTGTTATAACGAGGTTCAACCTGTATTCTGTATTTACAAATCGTTTTTTTTTCATTTTTGTTGTTTATATTTTAACTTTAACTGCCTGTTACTTGCTTATTTATTTTTAAATTTTAATTTTAATGCTTTTTTATCTTTATTTTTATTATTTTACTTTGAGCAACAATTCTTTTAGGCACAATAAAACATGTTTAGAAATGGCTAGACAAGCAAAATAAAATTCCCTTTTAAATTTTCATCAAATTTCTGTGGATTTTTTTGGTGTATATGCAAGGAATCCTTTCAGGATCAAGAATGTTCCAGGAATATTTGGTGTATGTAAATATGCTGAATGCTTACTGCTATAAATAGGCATTTAATCTTTTTGCTGTAAGCAATAATTCACCAAATCCAAATTTGTTATATCTGATTTATTTCACATTAATTCTATGGGAAACCAACCAAATATGATGCATATTTGTTTCTTTTTAGGGAATATTTTGGCGATTTTTAGGGAATATATAAAGACATATTTAAGTGGTTTTTTTGGCATAAAGTTCCTAGCCCTAATAATTAGATATGTATTACTTAATGATTTTTTCATTGCTTAAAATTATTTATTTCCAGCTCTTTATGTGATCAGCTAAAAATGTCATCTTTTCAAAATAAATTCTTGATTTAATCAATTTCTGCTCAGATCTTTTTGGCACCTTTGAACAAAATTTTGTGTCTTACAAAAAACACTTGCTAAGATTTTTTTCACTTAAGGCTCGTTTACAATGTTGCGAAAATTTTGCGCGCAAAGTGGTTGATTGCAAAAATTTGCATGCGAAATTTCACCTCCTATGTTTGAATTGATGCGAACAGAATCGTCTCGTTTGCAATCTCACTGAAGCGTGACAACACAAGATATCAAAATGGATTGGCAATGATAGTGATTATTGCTGGATCATATTGTGACGTCATACCAATCACTTGCTCTCATTGGTCAATGCATGCAAACTTGTAATGCAAAGCGAAAAAAGTTGACTTCAAGTCAACTTGAAATTTTGCGTGAAAACAGTCGCGACGCAAAATTTCACACGCGAAATTGTTGCGTTTGCGTCAATTTTCGAATGCCATTTCGCAGCATTGTAAACAAGCCTTAAAGCTAGAAACTTATTAAAATTTAAAGTCTATTTTTTAAATTTTTGACAAAGATGAATGGAAAGTTGTCAGACATAGATGATATCATTGTTGCTTGTCCTCTGCTGTCATTTATTTACCATCTGCTATGTGTGCCTAGGTTTCTTCAAACTGACCACTTTGTTGGGCCTCTCGAATCAACTGTCTGACTACCTGCCATTTCTCTTTGTTGTCCCATTTATCCAGGATTGGATATTGAGTGGCAACTGGCAGAATTCTAGAAGTTGTTGGAAGTAGAGGGGTTGCGATTTCCTTTTCCTTATACCTTGTTCACACCAGTGGATCTCATCCAGTTAAATGAGATTCAACGAGAATGGGATCAAAGCCAACTGAG
>JAQFZN010001950.1:0-13209 GCA_034687075.1 Geophilus carpophagus
TATCTAGATAGGAAGAGCTTTTCTAAAGGTACTTTGTCTCGTTTGGCTTATTTTGATCTCATAAATAGACATTTTTCGTGTTTTTGAAATCTACAGTGCGAAACTAATTTGCGATTGTTATTACGTAGAGAAAGAGAATATAAAAGTCGTTTGGCCGCCATTTTGGTTTTTTTTTCCAAATTGAATTTTTCGATTGAATTTTTCGATTGAATTAAAGAAAATAATTTAAAAATATAGTGACCATTTGTCATGTTTTGCGAATTGAAAACCCAGATGATGATAATCGATAATAAGAATGGGGTTGTATGAAATTTGAAATTTATTCATATTTTGTCGACTCTAGATGAGTCTAGATTTGCATAAGTATCGATTTTTACTTTTTATTTTATATTTTTATTAAATAAAACGGAGTAATAAATAAAAATTAAATAGTTTGTCTTGTGAAATGACGTAAAAGAGCTTATCTAAGTCTGGCATTGGTCGAGCGATCGATCACGTCTGGTAAGTCGAGTCTGCGATGGAGATACAAGAACTAGTTGTATCATGAAATTCAGGAAGTAGAATATTGGCTCTTTTCCAGCTTTTTATGGCACTGAGTATTTTTTTTAAAACTTTGTTTTTAGAATAAGAAAGTTTAGTGTTAGTTTAAATTTATTTGCAAATAATATACGAGTTAAAAAGTGTTAAAAAGGTTTTTTTATTTTTCTTTCTATCTCTTGCTTTTGAATTCATTTTGTAACTGCTCGAATAATCGAGCGATCGATCACGGTCACCAGACATGGCTAATGGATCGTGCTCTTGTTTTGAATTTTTTTCCCCCTTTTCTTTCATCATTTCTCCCTTTTTTATGGCGATGACTTTTTTCGAATCTTTGCAATGAATTGAAAATAAATTGGAAATGTATCATTTGAAAATTTTAACAGTTAAATTAAATTTTTGAATTTTTGAATTTTTTAAATAGAAAATTTTAAATTTGGGGCTTTGAATTCAACATTTTGATGTTGATTTGTGAGAATTTCCTGTTTTGTCCATTAAAAAAATATATTAGGTAATTTATTTTTCTAATTTAATTTGAGAGATATTTTAAGCTTAGATTTGTAAATGAATTTTTAATTCGTGTTAATTGCAAGTTGAGAATATCTGAAATAATGTCTGGGATTACTCTTAATTCTGTCCACGTTTGGAGAAGACAAATGTATTGCTCAATGAAATGGATTCTAATTCTCAAGGCTCGTTCCGATTGTCCTAATTAGTTCAATAATACTGTGCTCGAAATCGACGTTTGCAGGAGAATTTAATAATTTAATAATTTAATAATTTAAAATAAAAGATAAAAATTAAATAGAAAATAATGGATTAATTAATTAAAAATTCACTTTTTCAATTTTTTAATTTGATTTTACTTGGAGAAAGTTTAAAAAATGATTATTTGCATTGGATATAAGAAATGAATTGAGAAATGAAAAGAAAATTGAGTTGGATGTTGTTTACACTGGTCTAGTTAACCCTAATGTAATGGATTGGATCGTGTTATAGAGGCAATAGAAATCTCGTGGGAAGTTGAGCTTAGCTCGAGCTTAGATGCGAGATGAAAAAAAAAGAAATGCTTGAATATTTGCTCTCTTTTATTCATTGTATTTGAGTCCCTTTCTCTATTCTCCCCCCATTACTACCTCGTCGATGTGAAACGGGGTTGGATGTTGCACTCGGTTTGCCCAACAACCCCGTATCGAGTTGGAGATGGCGAAGCGGAACAAGTTTGTACGTTTTGCTTTACAACTCGATGTTGAGTAAACCAGTTTTCAGAGTTGCAAGTCATGTTTGAGCAGAGAGCATTAGCCCTTTTATCACTAGTTTTATTTGTTTTAAAGAGAAAAAAATATTATTTAATTTTTTTGCTTTTAATTTTGACAATTTGTTAAAAATTAAATCCAAAAATAAAATTTTGAATTTTGAATTTATAACGGTTATTACATTACATTGCTCTTGTTTCATACTCATACCATATTAGTCCATATTTGAAATTGAAGTCAGAAAATTGTGTCATTATATTTGAAAAATAAAAAAATGGTTATATACAACTCAGATTGAAAAATGGCCGAAGCATGCACAAATTTGTAATAAAAAAACTAAATAAAAAAACAAATTGCCCTTCTTAATTTAAATTTCTATTTCCATTTACATTTGCATTAAATGACAAATACGATTACTGTTTCCCCTATAGGCTGTAATGATATAAGTATGTAATAAGCAATATTAAGTTGTGGCAAGAAAACAGTAGTGTTGTTGTTTTCCCTACAGATTCCACTCGGCCTTAATCTCATTACGTGTAACAGTTGATATGAAATCCCTTTTCTGATTGAATCCCCTTGTAAAGCCTAAACAAGTTATGACATCAATTATAAGAATTGTAACATTTGTATATTTTTACATTGATTCGCTTTTCCTCTCTGTTTGCTCCTTTGCTAACATGAATATTGATGATTGTGCGCTCCCCTTCTCTCTCTCGCTCTCTTTTAATGCTCTAATCTTTGTACGGGTTTGGAAAACAAGGCACTAAAAGTTAATTTAGCTGAAAATAAAAGCCAGAGATGTTTTGTTTTGATTCTGATTTGATTCTGTTTTTTTTTTTTAAATGGTTTAGTGACAAGGGTATAAAGTGGGAATTAAATTGTGTTTATTTATTTATGTTTTAATTAATTTTATTTTTTGTTTTTATTTAGGTTTTTACACCTGTTCCAAGATGTTTCTCCTGTTTTGCAGATCCAAAGGAGGTAAAAATGAAAAGGAGATGGATTTAGTTAAAATTTGGGTTAAAAAGTGTGTAATATTTAAGAAATGTTTTATTAAATTTGGTGAAGTGACAGTGAAAAGAGCAAACTTGGGATTTGTTGTTCGATCCGATGTTTGTATAACCAAGTTTGACTGCATTTGATGAAATTTGAAAAGTATTTTATTAAATGAGAAAAATGTTGCTGATGTTAACGTAATATATAATTCGTTTTGGGGATTTTATGAAATCTCCAAAAAAAAGTAGAAAAAAGTTTTGTTTTTATTTATTTTATTTAATTTTTGTCTCGGTTTTAGTATTTTGTTTGCTACCATGACAACATCTTTTTTTAAAGTTACTAGCGTTAGGCAACATTTTTTTTTTAATATAATGTGTCGAAAGTAGCACAAAAAAACGAAGCTTATCAAATATAAGGAAACGAGATAACTGCAGTAACTGTTAAAATAGAGATTTAGGTGGTGATAAATGAATAATATTTTATTTGATTAAAATAATTAACATTTGATACCAATTTCGGCCTTTTAATTAAATGAAAAAAAATTCTTTCAAGTTGTTTCCTTACAATTTTGATGAGAAAATATTAACATGTGTCAAAAGTAATGTTATGTACGCCTTAGTGCGTGATATATTTGCTAGCAAACAATTGTTCAGGTTCTAGGATTATAAACAAACTGATACATTCAGTACGAAACGTCAAAAAATATTTATTTGAATGTAAAAGTCAGTAACTTGGATCTAGATGTACTATAAATATATATTATTAAAACTGCAACAAATATTTAATCCTTTAAAATCTTTTTTTTTTAGTTTATAATAACACAATTTTTGACTTTTTCCTCAAATTTTAACAAAATTAGCCAGCCATTTTTAATAAAAAACTAAGAAAAAAAAAATTTAAAATTCATTTTACATGGTTAAACATTATGCTAATTTTTTCTTTTCATGTTTTTCAATTTTTTTTCTTTAAATTTTTTTACAAGTTGATAAAGATGAAGCAGCCCTAACCCTTGTAGTGAAAAAGTTTTCAAACCTTCTTTTCTCCACCCCCTTAGCTGATTTTGTTTGGTCTTCTCCTGATTATGCTACTTCACCTTTTAAGATCCTCAGCCCCTCCTTTTTAACCCCTGGTGCTTTTTCTACCCTTTTCTTCCACACAATAGTTTTTGTATGTACCTAGTTTTTACAGGGCAAGCCTCTTTTTTTTCCTTTTCCTCTTTCTCAAGCTTTGTAATAAAGTTAGAAAAGTTCACCTCAAATTGTTTGAAAAAGAAATTAGTTTATAATAAAAAAAGAAACAAATTGATTAAATTTTTTAAATAATTTTTTTTTTGATTCAATTTCAGATCTTGGTATCTATGCATTATTTGCCAAAGATTTTCTAGGTAAATATAAAAATGATTGTTTTTATCTTTTATTTTATTAATTTAATTTTGATTATTTTTTGGTATTTTAGTTAGAGATTGAACGACAAAAATCTTGGTTTCAGTTATTAAGGCAGCTGTGAAGTAAGTGTTTGATTTTATAGACTTATAAAATCATGAACAATTTGATTTAAAAATTCGTGTTTGAATTTGGTCTTAAATTTATTATGGATATTTTTAATTTGTTGATTGATAGAAACTGAGAAATTACAGAAAATGTTGGTAATAAACTAATTTAATTATAACAATTTATCTTAGTGATAAGTGTTTATCTCGATTTAATTGAGATTGAGATTTAAAGATAATTGTAAAAATGGTGACTTTGATGAATGGAGTAAAAGAAGAATTTTTAAATTTATTTATAGAAGAGTGATGTGGGTGGTAGTTATTTAAAAGATCAAGTTCAAACGGTGACACAAGAAACTAAATGCCAAAATTGGTGCTATGACCAAAAACAATTTAATTTTTAAACTTGTTTTTCGGTGTTAACTTGATGAAAATGGAAAATGAAAATGAGAAATGTCGGTTTGGAGCTGGAATCGTTTAGAAATTGATAAAAATGAGTCATTTTTTCTGATTTAAGTTTCAGCATATAATTTAATATAAAAAATTATATCATTTATATATTTATTCAAAATATTATCGATTAAAAGGAAATATCCATCTAAAAAATGCAGGCTAGAATTAATTTTTGATATCGATTGAGTTTCACAATTTAATAATTTTTTATTTGTAAAATAAATTCAATTATTGGATATATTGAACCGCTTTTCGATCATTTCTTGATTTTATCATTTAGCCAAAATTCGATCCGCATTCTCGTCACAAAACACGACATTTCTCATTCAGCTGTTTAATGTTTTGAAATACATTTCAATTTTTCATCCATTTTTAATTTGAATAAAATTTCAGTAGATGTCTGGAATCGATAATATTAACCAGACAGATTTATGATAATAATTCTTATATCTCTAAAATAATCGTTAAATATGTATCATAAATCGTGATAAATCTACACTACTTATCCAGTATCAAAAGTCGCTTAAATAAATTAAAAATTTAAACTGATTTAAGGATTAAATTTTTTTAATTTATAAAAAATAGTGTGAAATTGGTTAATTTAATTAGCGACGATAATTAAATAATAAAAACTCAATTTAAAATTTAAAAAAAAAACTGAAAAATTGATAATATACAGTGATCTGAAGAGGAAGAAATGATGATTAAGCCTAAATCTTATAAGTTAACAAGGCAATTTGAGCAAAGCAAAATACTAATCATTTTGACCTCTTGTGGTATTTTAGTCTCTTATAATTAGGATTTATTTCCTGTTCGTGGGATTTATGATATTATCTTATATATGAGGTCTACCACTAATTTTTTTATGAAAAAATAATTATTAAATAGTAGTGGCGCCATCATGTGGCTTTGAAACGCATTAATAAATAATAAATAAAATAAAATAAAATAAAATAATAATTATTTTTTTAATTAAAAATTGAGTCGATCATTTTTCTACATTCACAATGAAAATTTGTAAAATAATGAATTTTTCTATGATAAAATTGCGAGATTAATGGGTGTGTACAATGGTTTGGTGAGATCGACTTTAGTCGTCCGACTTTTCTCAGATCGATGAATGTGCGCTCGCGTTCTATGCACAGATCGACGATGGTGTAACCTTTGCTAGTTGGCATGGCAACAGCAATTTTTCGAGCAAGGAGAAGAGTAACGATAGCGAACAAAGAGACAAATAGGTAGTGAAGGTGGCAAAGCAAGATTTTAATAGATTTCATACGAGATTTGTGAAAAGTGTGTTAAAATGGTTTTTTTAGTTTTATTTTATGTTTTGGTGAGAAAAGAGTTGGCTTTTTATTGGTTGTTTGAAGGTCGGATGAAAAGCAGTGTGTTGTGATCAATAAGTCGCACTTATTGACTGAATGCTGGTTTATATGAGATATGATTATGTTAATTAAACATAGATAGATGGATTTATTTTGCTTTTAATTTATTTTTTTATTTTTATTTTTGTTTTTATTTTTTCTTTTTTAAGGTGGCAAAAGGATCTCTCGGAAAAGTTTTCTGTTAGACTAAGAGAGATATTATTTAAAAACATTTCCTTTAGAAATTAGAAAAAATAATAAAAAGCACAATTTTTTTTTCTTAAAAGGTGAGTTTTTATTTATTTGTTTGCTTTTATTTGATTATATAATAATTTTAATATTTGATTTTTTTTTTAAATTGTTTAAATTGATATTTTTTTTTCTACTCTGACTAGGTTTTTGAACCCAAGTCCAAAGATACGCAATGAAGCAACAAATCCAGGCAGCTAAACGTCCCGCGTCCACTGGCCAGGTGACGCAGCAGCGTTACCCGCCACGTGAGGTGCCCCCACGCTTCATGCAACAACAAGCCCATAAACAACAGCAAAAAAGTATGTGCATAATATGCAAAATAGAAAAAAATAAACAAAATAGTCAGCCATTTGAATGCATTATGCTAATTAATAGTTGTTAGAATCCCTACTGGTCCCTTAGTAACCATTGATTTTGTTAATTTATTCAAAATTGGACTTTTTGTGCGACAAAAGGTAAACAGTTTAGCGAATATGATTATAAAAAGAGGAAAATACAAATGGTTGGCTATATACAGATAGAAAAATGTATGAAAAAATGAAAATAATGTTGAAATTTGTTTAGGTCAGGGTGAGGCAGACTACTCCACATGGACTGACTCGGACAACTCGTGGGATAAGCTAATCGTGGACGAGTCTGACCCGGATGCTTGGCCCTTAATTGCGGACAGCCGCAGCAGCAGTGCTTCGTGCGATCAAAACGTCTCTTCGACGTCGTCCGACGCTGGCGGCAATGATGGCAACAACATCAACAACAACAACAACGACGATGACGGGGGCGCCACTGGCTCAGGTGGGGAAGACGGCGCCACGGCCGCTGCAGCACCGGCCGCTTCCATTTCAGGATCTGTGATAATTAGCTCAAGTAGTCTCGGCGATCAGGCACCAGGCCCGTCCGACCAACGCTGCCCCAATGCAAGGCCTGCCGCTGCCAGTTTGCCGGGTCCAAACCCCGCCCCTGCAAGCAATAGTAGTGACCTCAGCACGTCGGCAATGTGGCCTACCGCTGTCGGGGGCGGGTTCGCGGGGGCAATGGGCCAAGGAGAAATAGTGGTGGACTCGTGCCCGTCCTCGAACGCAAACTCTGATGTAGGCTCTTCGTGGCCTCTTTGTTCTTCTGCCTCGTTCACACATTTAAGTGTGGTGAATAACGCTGTGAATGATGACGAAAAAATTGACGATGAGAATGAGAAAGATGAGAAAAGAAATATTCTTGATGCGGCCAATAACTATAAGCCACCACCGAGCAACGGCGGGAGCGTCAACAACGGACATATGCAAACGACCTCGTGCCCACCTTCCTCTTTAGTGGTCAACAAAAACGCTTGTGGCTCGCCAAATGAAACCACAAATAATATGAATTCATCTCAGGCTACTGCCAACAACAACAAAATGGTTTGGGGAATTGCAAATGGCAGCATTAACAAGAGTGGCAGCAGCAGCAGCAGCAGCAACAGTAATATTAATAATAATAATAACAACAACCAGAGCCTTGTATCTGTCGAGCAGCAATCGATGGACGGTGGTCACAAACAAATAGCAGCAGTAGGCAGCAGCAACAACTCCTTCTCCTCCTCCATAGGTGCTCAGTTGGATTCGAACCAACGAAACGCGGGTACGAGCCAAGCCGTCGGCGATGGAGCCTCTGGCGGCTGGCACGGCGGCGGCGCAGGCAAGAACGGCTGGAACATTGCAAATGGTCCGTCCGCAGGCATGGGCGCTGCCGTCATCACTCACAAAACCAACAATCAAAATGATTCCTCTACTACTTCTTCTTGTTGTTTATTATCATCATCCTCCTATTCCACCTCGTCCTCGTCTTGTTTTTCTTCTTCTTCTTCATTTGGTTCATCATGTTGTGTTACTTCTTCGGTTCCACTCGTGGCTGGGAACAATTATAGCGTGTCATCATCACGATGGGGCGGGGGCCCTCCGATGCGAATGGGGCTTTTAGGTGGTGGGGAAAGCTCTTTGAACAATTCGGGCTCCAGTTGGAGCACCCCTCCATCGAACGCCAATGCTGGTTGGACGCAGAGCGTAGGCAGCAACGGTGGTAGTGGGACGGCGGCGGCGGCTGCTGCAGCTGCAGCGGCGGCAGCTCAGGCACAGTGGGGGAACAATACTAATAATAACAGCACCAACCCCAGTAGCAATAGCGGAGGAGCCACTTCTGCCAGCAGTGCCAATGCCAATCGAAATGGAGGTGCAAACTCCAATGCCACAGTGGGAACAAATTCCACTCAGGGTAAACAAATCTAATCTCATTTAAATTGATTTCAATTATTCAATTCTCTTGATTTATTTAGGAACGAACCAATCCAAGTCACAGAGTACGTGGGCGCAAGCAGCTGGTAAAGGATTGAACATTGCCAGTGGTGATAGTGCCGCACAACAACAACAACAACCACCACCACCACAACAACAACAACAACCACAACAGTCCAGTAATGCTTGTGCCTCTTCCTCTGTTTCAAAACGGGTGTCAGATGAAAATGATCTACGCCAGGCAGTCACTAGTCACGACGGTTGGGGACAGGTTGTTACATAACACTGACAAATGAGTTGAAAAGAAATTTATTTATTTTTCTTTTTTTTTCTTTTCTATTTTCACAGCAAAGCAGTGTTAATCAGGATTCGTCCTGGGATGTTGCCGGTTCCCCCGTCCCATCCCCTAAGGATAACGGAACTACTGTCTGGAAAGCGAATCTTAGTAACGGAACCGAAATTTGGGAAAATAATTTGAGAAATGGCGGCAAAGGGTTAAATAGCGGCTCGGCTGGAGCGAGCGGAGGGCCAAATATGAACAATCCTGCGTGGACACATACACCCACGGTTAATATTGGCGGCACCTGGGGTGAAGATGACGATACCACTAACATGTGGACGGGAGTGCCTCAAAATGGAAACGGAAACTCGTGGGGCAATAACGGCACTTCTGTATGGGATGTGAATTTAAAAGAGAAAAAACAACAGCAGCAGCAACAACAACAACAGCAACAGCAACAGCAACAACAGCATCAACAACAACAGCAGCAGCAGCAGCAACAACAACAACAACAGCAACAACAACAGCAGCAGCAGCAGCAGCAGCAGCAATGGGCATCCGGTAACGGTGGATCGAACGGACAAAACTCCGGATGGGGTGATAATGGAGGTGGCGGAGGTAATGGCAACAATAATGGATGCACTGTTAATGGTGTTGACAACGGAACTTCAGCATGGACGGCGATTTCGACGCCACAGGCTCAGGTGAAGCCGCCGTGGAACTCGCCGGCCATGGGCGGAGGAAGTAACAACACGGTTGCCAAGGAGCAGTTGAAAATGAGCGGATGGGAAGAACCGTCACCGCCCACTCAACGAAGAGGTCTGCCGAATTCAGATGATGGGACGGCGGTATGGGGAAACCCACATAATCAAGGGAAAGTGTGCTATTGGAAGAACATGCCAAGTACCAATCCGACTTCCAAACAGAATTGTTCTTCCCCGGTCACACCTTCCTCGGTACCTATGAGTGGACCGGGAATGATAAGAATACCGCAGCAGACGTCGTTGATGGGATCGAAAGATAATGGAACCGGTGTTTGGGGCAAGCCGCAATCACTTCCTAGGTAGAAATTGTCACAATTGAAATAATCAGTGCACTTTTGAAAACATTTTCTAATTTTGAATTTATTTTTTGAATTTGTCAGAGCTGTGTCTCATCCTGCACGAATGAGTTGGGGCGATGGATCGCCGCACGAATCATCTGGAAGTTGTTCGTGGGACGAAGCGTCGACTCCAACTACGCCTTCGATGAAAGGAGGACCTGGCGGGAACAATTGGGGCGAAGCGACTAGTCCAATGGCAACGCAGTCGTGGGGTGCCAAACCGAAAATCGTCGTTTCAGGATCAAGCTGGATCGACAGCTCACAAATCGATACTTCCACTTGGGGACCAACACCAGCTAAGCAGGTACGGGTCAGTTATCTGCTTTAGTTTTTTTTTTGATTTTATATTTTGATTTGATATTTTTAATTTGTTATTAATTATTATTATTGTTTTGGTATGAATGGACAAATGATTTAAAAATTATTTTGGGGATTTAATTTAATTGATGTGGGTTTTTGTTTTTCATTTTGTGTTTTTTATCAGGCGTCGAAATTAAATAAACTTCAACTAAGGCTGTTTTACGAGGCTGGATACAAGGTAGAGTAGAAATAATTTGTTTTCTTGCAGTTGCTGATTTCTTCCCCATCTTATGTTTTGTGTAGTTGCTTTGATGTTTTTATGTGTCAGTGTTAATTAGAGTTTATTTATTTTTATTTTATATTTCTATAAAATGAACCCAGATGTGAAACGAGTCGATCCATGTGCTTTTATAATTGTAGTTTTGGGGTTAGAATTATATGCAAATGATTTACAATATTTTTTATTTATTTATTTGATATAGAAGGAAGAGATTGAAAACATGATTCGTAATTCCTCATCACATATGGACGATTCGTTAAGTAAGTAATGAAATGAAATAAAATAATAGAAGAAGAATTAATAGATAAATACTTTTGTTTAGGCGACAATCAAGTTGGTGTTGGCCGAGATTCGTGTCATTCTGATTTGGACGGTTATTTATGTCGAAGTAAAATGCGCGAAATGGATATGCCTATAGACCCATCAACTCAATTTGGTCAGGGCAGTGTAAGCAGCCCATCCGTTTTTTCTAATCCTATATTTGCTAATGCCAGTGGCGTGCCTAATAATCAACCATTACCATATAAACCTCAAGTTCGTATAATTCAAAATTATTAAAATTTTATTCTAAATAAATAAATAAATTAAATAAATAAATTGATAATTTCTTATTTCAGAATTCGGGAATGAACAATGCTGTAAACTTGCTGAGCAATTCTGCTTTGATGTCTCAAGCTGCAAACATCGGTAACGTGGGCATGGGCAATTTAAGCCCTGCATTGGTGCAAAAGTTTCTGCAGCATCAGCAACAACAGCAAGTGCAGCAGCAGCAGCAGCAGCAGCAACAACAACAACAACAACAACAGTTTCAGACCATAAATCAGAATGCGATCGGTGGTCAGGGTCGACTGGGGCAACAGTCAATTCCATCTCCCTCCCAACTTCGTCTACTAGTCCAGCAGATTCAAATGGCCGTTCAAGCGGGTCACCTGAATCCACAGGTGAATAATAATTAAAGTTAATAAATAAATAAATAGATAAACAAATAAATGTATTTTTGTAGATTCTCAATCAACCTTTGGCTCCTCAGACACTCATTCTGCTCAACCAATTGCTGCAACAAATAAAACAATTGCAGCAACTGCTCACTCATCAGCACTTAGCTAAAGGAAATGCCAACACGGCACTTCAACTTTCTGTGCAAATAACGAAAACGAAGCAACAGATCTCCAACTTGCAGAACCAAATTGCGGCTCAACAGGCAGTGTACGTAAAACAGCATCCATCACAACCGATGCAAGCGCACATGCAACAAGCGCCAGCTCATCACGTGCCTCAAGGCGGCGGCGGCGTACAAGGCGGCCAACATCATTCGAATAACGAGCTGTTTAAGTCGAGCATGGACGCGTTGGGTGGGTTGTCAAACGACATTCGTGATTTAGCACTGAAAGATCAACCGCAGTCGCGTCTGAGAACACAGTGGAAGTTGCCACCACTTGATAAGGACATGGACGGCGCACCTGTATCGGTCACCACTCCATCTTCATCGGTAGTTAATGCTGGCGGGGACTTTAGTCGTGCACCCGGATCCATCTCGAAAACAATGCCGCAGTCGCATTCAAGCCCCAACTTGAACCCGGTTTTGAGTCAGGTCGACTCGACCTGGTCGTCTTTGTCGCGCTCACAGAGCGATTCTGGTTGGCCCGATCCCGCAGCAGCAGCAGCGAGTGGCGATTCCAGCCTGAACGGCAATTTGGCCGACAAGGAAAACCAGTGGCCAGCTGGCCTGACTGATTTAGTACCAGAATTCGAGCCGGGCAAGCCGTGGAAGGGCACGTCGCAAATGAAAAACATTGAAGACGACCCGCATATAACTCCGGGCAGCGTGGCTCGGTCGCCGCTCTCGCTCAATACGATCAAAGATTCCGATTTGTTCGCCCTGCACGACCCTGGCCTCACGAAACCCAGTCCCGTGTCGAGTACAAACGATTCGAGTTTCATGCCTCTCGGTTTGTCCAATACCTGGTCCTACAATACATCGACTGCAACAAGTTCTACCTCTACTGCCCAGTATAGCAGGTATTTAAACATACTACAATTTAATCAATCAATCAATCAATCATTCATTCATATTTATATCATTGTAGCAAATTTGGAAAGCCTTCCGGTTGGGTCGGCGAAGCAAGTCATCCGCCATCGACTCTAACTACCGAATTATGGGGAGCACCTATGCCTAAGACTCGTGGTCCTCCTCCCGGGCTTGGCAATCATACGAAACCTAGTGAGAGAGTTAGTGGCGGACCCGTTTCTAGCAGCGGATCCGCTTGGAATTCGTCATCCGCTGCTGCTGCTGGTCATTTAAATATGGGTCGACACAACTGGGCCGGCGATAACAGAAGTTCGTCTATAACTGGTATTTTTTTTTCTTTTGTTCAAATTTAAAAAAAAAAAAACTGATAAAAAGTGCATTTGATGATTGATTGGCTATTTTTCGATTTTTGCACTAACAGCATTTATTAATTATGTTTTATTATGATTTGTTTATTTTTCTTGATTGTTTTCGTGCACGTTGCAGGCTGGGACAGGCATTCCATCTCCACCTGGCTTATGTTGCGCAACCTCACACCACAGGTAAGAGTATTTCACGTGTATAATAATAATAATAATAATTTTGATTTCTCACGCTTTTTTTCTCT
>JAQFZN010001951.1:0-13208 GCA_034687075.1 Geophilus carpophagus
ATTTTATGCCATTGATTTTTATTTACAAGCAAAATACTCACAAACACAGATTTTTAAAATAGCAACAGCATGTTCAATAACTTTTTGCCAGGGGTTGTATAGGAGAAGCATACAATGAAAAAGTAGAACAAGCTAAGAGACAAAATAATAGTGATTTGGACGATTTTAACCAGCATAACAGTGATTCTGACTCTGAAAAGAGTAAACAGAGTGAAGAAGCAAAAAGTGAAACCATAAAGGAAAAACAACATGGCAACTTTCAACTTGGACTGCATTGAGAGGTTAGATGATAACAATTATTTTATCTGGGCTTTAAGAGTGGAGGGTAAGCTGAGAAGTCAGTTACTATGGAAGACCGCAGTTAAAAAAGATGCCCCAATTGAGCCAGTAAATGTTGTGGATGCAAACTATGAGGCAGAAAAGAAAATTTTTGTCGACCGGGAAGGAAAAAATGCAAAAGCCAGGAATGTGATGTCAAAAACAATGGCTCCTGAGCAAGCCATGCATTATGTGAATATAAGGAATTCTAAAGAATTATGGCAACAAATCAAAACTGACAGAGCTGCTGAAACTGTAACAATGCAAAGAAAGAAATTTTTGAAAATTACAAGAGCCCAAATGGATAAAAAAGAAACAAAATGAGTACCTGAATCAAATTGAAGGTTTAGCAGCACAATGTACCAAATTAGGAAAGAAAATAGATGACGATGAACAGGTATTCTATGCAATAGAAGGAATTTGAGGTGAATTTGACTAAGATGTCAAAAATCATCAAAACGATGTCAGATCTCACAATCCGAAAAGTGAGAACTGAATTGAATGAAGCAAAAATAAAAAGAAAACTGCGAAGGAAAGAAAAGAAGGAATATTTTAAAACAGCCGAGCGAGCTAAGAAGAAACAAGATCACAGACCAAAATATCACAGTGAAAAATCATAGGTGATGTGCTACAAATGTGAGAGATATGGCCATATTAATACCGAATGCAAAGGTAAAATTTTGTGCTATAATTGTCAAAAAACTGGTCACATTTCAAAAGATTGTAAAGAAGAAAAGAGACAACATCACCCAAGAGAAAATGAAACAAAGCGTGGACGAGGTCATTATTGCGGAAATTCCAGCTGAGGACGAGGCATGATGTGCGAGAATGAGAAAACGCACTACACAACCAAAAAATATAAAGAGCATACATTTTTGGCAATTCCAGAGAGACAACTGAACTTTATTAGTACAGAAGAAGATTGAGTTGAGATCGTGAACTTAAAAAAAATGTAAAAAAAAAAATAATTATTCCAATGAACTACGAGTACTAATGATCACTGAAAAATAGGAACTTCATGATGGTATCAAGAGCAAGTATGAAAATGATGAAGAAGACAACAAAAGCAACCATGATTTGAATGAAAAAAAAAGAATTATTGCTTGATTCTGGTGCAACAAGCCATATGGTCAAGGACAAAGAATTATTTGAAACCTACACTGAGCACCACCAGAACATTGAAGTGGCAGATAAGAATGACAACATGAAGACCAGTAGCATTGGACGAATCAAGATGATGGATAAGAATCACAAGCAAATTTTAACTTACCAATGTTTTACATGTAAATGATTAAATTGCAATTTGTTATCAGTTGTAAAAATTGTTGATTAGTGATCTTGAAATAATTTTTAACAAAAGAGAAGCCAAGGTCATTAATGAGCAAGGAGAGGTTATCTTCAGAGCCGATTAAATTGGAAATAAATATGTAGTCAAATATTTTAAATTAAGTAATGAGGAAGTTAGAATTGTTATTGAGGTTGAGATTAAATGGCATGAACGTATGGGACATTTTAATTATGACGGTTTAGCAAAAATGGCAAAAAAAAGATTTGGTCAAGAAAATGGAAGGTCAACAGATCAATTGAAGTAAATGTGAAATTTGTGTGAGAAGAAAAATGACTAAAAAATTGAGGTCATGAATTGTGTTTCAGCAAACATATGACATTATGGAATTGTTTCAAATCGATTTGATAGGTCCAATTGCTGATGATTATGAAAAAAATAAATACATTATGACTACAGTAGATTATAAGAGTAGGGCAGTATTTATCAACATCCTAGAAAAGAAAAGCGATGCAGCAGATTGCTTAATTGAGCTAATTGAGTCATGTGAAAATGAGACAGGAAAAAGGCTAAAGCAAATTAGATCAAATAATGGGGGTGAATACATATCTGGAACTCTAGAAGAGTGGACACTCGAAAAGGGAATTAAACACAAATTTACGACTCCATACACTCCAAAGAGCAATGGAGTAGCCAAAAGGCAAAATAAAATTATTGAAGTGTTGGCAAGGAGAATGATGATAGACAGCAAGTTGCCAGAAAAGTTTTGGTCAGAAAGTGTCAGGAGTGCAGCTCACATTAGAAATACAGTAAATGTGTTATATAGAAACATGGAAAGACAGCTTTTGTGATTTTGAAAGGAAGAAAGCCAGATGTTTTTCACACATTAAGAAATTTGGATGCAAAGCTTTAGTTTATGTTAAAAATAATAATAGAAGTAAATTTGATTCAAAAGCAAAAGCAGGAATTAGGATGGGTTATAGCACTAGAAGTAGAGGGTATAGAATTTACATTCCTGAAAGTGGCAAGATTAGATTTACCAATGAAGTAAAGTTCTTTGAGAAGAAGAAAGGTTGCAAATTATTGGGAGAGAAACAAAGCAAAGAACAAATTAGTATCTTTGATTTCTTTGAAATTAATTCAGAAAGTAATGATGAAGGAGAGATTAATGATAAAGTAGAGGACAGTAATAGCAATGTTGAAATTGAAAATGGGAATTTTGATGAATTAATTGAAGCAGTTGAATCAAATTATGATGAAAATCGAGTTATGACTGATGAGAATCAGGATAATTTGAATTTAGGAGCTAGAAAGAAAGGAAAACAGAAAGGACAGACCAAAAATTTATCATAGTGGTCTATTTAAAAAATTTTTTTTTTTTTTTCAGGTTATTTTGGTTAAAATGTAGTTGTAGCTGTGATTAAAAACAAGATGTAAAATTATCCACTTTATATACCATATTTATTAGATAAACATAATCTGCTTTCAAATAATTGAATATATTCAACTTGACTTTTAAATGAGTCTTTGTCTCATCTATCAGTGAAATTGTCATTTTAATTAATCACTGATTGGTCAACAAAATGACATGTTATTTTCACAATTCAGAAAACCCATATAATCAGGTTCTACTAGAATTCTTAGATTTTTATTTTGTTTATTCAATGAAAGTCTAGGCTTTTGGGACTGTGCACTGCACCTTTATTGCTAGCCGCTTTGTCTCAACACTTTACACAAGTCAACTGTATTGATGATATAAAAACAGAACAATTTTAAAATAATATGCTGATTTTTTAATTTGCTTCAAATAATTATCACAAGAGTTAAACTATTATCCAACAAGATCAACATCACAGAAAAGAAAATAACAAGTTTTACAATTCCTCACAAATCTACACAAAACAATTTTTTTAATTATTTCATGACGTGTGGAAATTTTGGTAGAGTTGTTGTACTTGTATTAATTTTAAGTGGCCCAGAAATTGCTGAGGCATTTTTGAATTACTGTTAACAAAAATGTTCAGTCACCATCATTTTTATCTTCAATATATGGACATTCAAAATGTACACAATGAAAGACCTAAAAAAAAACAAATAATATTAGAATAATAATTTCAAAAATTACATATTACAGTATTATTAATACACAAATTCTTAATAAATATTAATAATTATACTTCATTTGCTGTGTTACGAATTCCTACTATTCTAATAAATGAAGCAGGTGTTGGCTCAAAAAATACTGTTTGCCAAGCTCTGAAAATTATTAAACAATATATATATTTTAATCATTAAAATAAGACTTTATTTAATTTAATCTCACCTGCAAGTGTCAGCTTTCTTATCAACCACCAACTTCCAATTGTGTTGATCGGTTGAAACTTCGATGTAATAACTGTAACTGCGATCATCGCAGTCCCATAATAAAAGTCTGCAACAATTTCATTAAGAAATTAATGAGTAAACTAAATGTCATTACACTCATAGCTCGCTTTACAGCCTAAATACATTCTAGAAAAGTTGGCCAAAAAGCGAAAAGCCATATAACAAATTAATTATTTTGATACAATACACCATTTTTGGCCGTAAAACGAAACATTGTAGGCCGTAAATCGAAAAAGTGCCAAAATTAACAAAGGCGTTATAGCAAAATGCCATATAAAGAGCGGCCGTATAGCAGGGTATGAGTGTACATTAAATTTACCTGCAAGAGTCCATCATATATGGCTGTGCTAATTGTACAACTATGGCACCACTTCCTAATTGATGACAAGTGTACCCAGAATCCCAATCGTAGTTACGAATATCACCATTTAATAATGCATTTCTACATCGACTTACACCTTCAATTACACTGGCATTTGCTTGAATCGTTGCTACATTTTTTTTAGGAACTAGAAAAATAAAATTTTTTATAATTTTCTTGATTTATCACAAGGAAATAAATTTTTAAGTTGTGTATTTTGTTCTATCGATTATTACAGAGTTTATTTAAATATTATTATAATGGTTTAAAATTTAGGGCTTTGGGTATAAATATATATATATATATATATATCAAGTGTTTTAGTAGCTTTATCGTTAAAATTTATAATAATTTATTTACATTAAAAGGTTATTTCAACATTTCTTACCAACTAAACCATCTTGTAACTGAATTTTATTATTCGTGTAAGAGCATTCGAAATGAACAAGATGAAAAATCCTGTTCACTGTATTATGAGTTCCAACAATTCGAATAAAACTGTAAAAATAAAAATTAAATCTATTAACTTATTTAAATTTATACAAGTTTATGTATTATTTAAACACCTAACAACTCTTTGTAGAAAATATAAATCTTGCCACGAGCGGCATAGATACTCCGAATGATCCACTACTTTGACCCAATCTTTTTGATCCATCGAAACTTCAATGTAGTACGAATATGACCTATTAATTAAAATTCAAATATTTCTTAAAAACAATAAATAAAAAAATCAAAATCATCACCTGTTATCTTTATCCCACAACAACATTCGTACGTGATTAATTATGCATGGATATCCTAGTTTTAAAAGAATTCCCTGTCCTGTATTATCATCAATAGGATGTCTAGTAAAACCTCGCTCCATGTCGTAATTTTGCCAATCTCCATCCAATAAAGCAGCTCGCATTTCTCCGTTTAATACTTCCGCTCCATGTTTCTGTGTCGCAACATTCTCTTCAGGTACTTAATTTAAAATAAAAAATTAATTAAACGAATTAAATCATTTAATAACATTTTTTTAAAAATGAACATAAATACATAAAAATCCACGATATTTAAGATCCGTGTCTTTGTTTTCATTGCGCGCTGTAATAGCATCAAGAATAGCATCCGAGCTTATTAAACAAGTCGGACGTACAGCGGTGAGTAATTCTGGAAGTTGCATTAATGGAAGTCGTATTTGTGCTAAAATATCTTTCGGGTCTACTGTCGAGTTATGGCGAATCCATTCACAAACAACCTGAAATATTTCCACTTCCGGAGCATAGAATGAGTCACGACTTATTATCTCTTTCAAAGAAGTCTAAAAAAAATAATAAAAACAAAATTAAACAAAAAAAATACAAAATTTATACAATTCTAAAGACTTACTCCGCTCAAAGTAAATATAGATTCATGTTTCAAAATTTCAAATGCATTCCTGTCTATAAAATTACAGCAAACACTAACGAGTGACGGTAATTGATACAAATTTGCCATGTCGTATATTAAACAAACATTACGAATATTTACAATAGCTTTTAAATAATCCGATATAGCAATTTGTAATTCTTCAAAACCATATTGATTAGTGAGACTTAATATTTCCAATACCACTTCTTCCTGTAAACATTAAAGAATCATATATAACAACAATAATATAAATAACTAAAATGAAGCATTTACCTTCTGATTAACTAATGTCATGTGTCCTGTATAAATATATTTTAATAAAATTCGAAAAGCATCCAAAGAAGCATCTTTTAATTCAATTTCTGATTGCTGCGATTCACATAAACCACCAAATAAAAGTGCTCGAAAATAATCACTGCGGGCAGCGAGGATTACTTTATGACTATGGAATTGATGTCCGTCAACAAGTAAAGTAACATCACTGTATTCTTTACTTGTGTACAATGCACCGATGTTTTTGGAAAGACTGTCTGCATGATCTATTTCTCCGAGGGAATGAACCGCACCGAGAAGATGAATGTCACTCATTGTTCTGTGCCATAAAAATAATCTGTAAACATAGGTTTGTTAAATTATTTATTTTATATAACATTGACTTGTACGTACCAAAAAGTTTATTTCGTTACGCCAAAGGGATAAATTCACTTCGAATTGTAGCAAACAGATGTAGCTTGCGAGCGCTGTTGTTTTGTTACACCTCTATCAATGAAGATACTACGCCATAGTTTAGAATTTTTATTTTTTTAGTTTATTAAAGCTGTTTATTAACTATGAATATTAATAATTAATAATTTAATAAGTTTTGTTATTTTTTTTGCATCTTGAAAGTTCGTTTTTTAAAGAAAACATGAAAAGTTGAAATCAATAACTTCTGCCATCTAGTGAGAGTTTGTAAAAGATTAACTCTAAACCTTTTGCACATTTCTTATTAAATCTTAAGTAATCGAATTTACCAAGTTAATAATTAATTAAAAAATAAAATAAAATAGAAAACTAGTTGTATAAACCAATAGAGAAAGTTGTGTTATTTGGTCATGAATTATGATAATAAATTTATTGAATCTAATATCCTTTTACTAAGTGATTTCCTACATCATCAGTTTGTGCTGCCATCTACACACAGAAAAAGCAGTTTTCTCAATTCACAATCAATAACTTTATTAAACATGTGATTTCATTTCGGTACGTATATGAAAGAAATGTACAATAACATCATCATACAATTACATTAATTCCATGTCCTCTATTACGCACCAAGCCTAAATTTTATTAAAACACTTGTGTACAGATATGTGAAATTTGTCATTGATTAAAAATACTATCCTTACAATCATCCAATTTATCATTTATTTATTTTACTGAACTTACATTACAATTTAATTCTATAATTAATTTAAATTTGATGCATGTGAACAAAAAATTAATATCAGCACAAAATAATCGCTGTAATCATCTTTTAAATGGCCATTAACTTGTTATGATGAACTTTAGTCGGATTAAACATGAGATGATCAAGTATTACTGTCTTTAGCAATGAAAATTCGAACATTCAGGTAATGTAAATTGTCTCTATGGTCTGTTTCTGTCATTGTAGTCTGCATTGTATCTTGTAGATAGAGATAGAGATAAGTTCAATAGAATAAAAAAATGTAAGAAGAGTTTTGTTATTTTGAACTTTTAATTAAAAAAAATTAGACAGTAAAGTATTATCCTAATAATTGCACCATAATCTATACACAAAAATAAATTGCACACAAAACTACAGTAAAATCGCATCTAGCGAAGATAAATGTAAAAATGACGTATTTACAAGCCAAAAAAAATAATAAAAAAAATATTCCGTTTAAAGATTGCACACAAAAATTAATATCACTGCATTTTTTATCAACGGACTTTAACGGATTTTTTTTTTAAATATGAAAAAAAATTTTTGATAGTTTTTTTTTACGAAAAAAAATTCATTTGAAAAATTCATTTGAAATACGAAACAATAAATCAGTTATATACATATAATATTGTGAATACAGTAATATAAATTATGGTTTTAATAATTTTTTATCTCTAAGAAGAAATTCAAGTGAAAAACACACCAAAAGAAAAAAAATACAAAACAAAAAAATATTTTTGTTACAAGAAGCCGCCATGATGCCTGAGTTTTGAGGCTTCTTTTTCATCAATATCTTTTTTTGTTTCAGTCAGAAAAATAAATTCATTATTTCAAGTCGATTCAGGTCGTCTGATATCGTTAGAATTTTCATGACAGTGAATACAATGCATACACATAGCGCAATGACCGATTTTTTTCGCCAATGTCGATCGTAGTTTGAGTGCGGGACCCAATTTCATGTTCATGTTGTTGATCAGATGTTCTTCGGTAAGCATTGGAAGCGCTGCGCCATCTATTGATTGTTCACGAAACGTCTGTAAATAAAGAAAAGAAAAAAAGAAAATAAGAAGACGTTTTTTTCAAAAATAAAACATGTAATAACAAGTTACTTAATACAAAACGTGCTGAGTTTTGATCGATTTCTCGTCTTATGACTGACTGCGAGATGAGAAAAAGGAAATTGTAAATGTTTTTTTACTCTCCCCACCACAACCCATACTTGCAAAACTCGCCATTTGGCAATTGTCACTTGTCGTGTTATTTCCTCTGCGTTTGCGTTCAGTGACGAGCAAAAGCGCGCGCGACCCCATCAACCTCAGACTTGAAAAGGCAGAAACAAGTCTAGCCACCTGGCACACTCCAAATCGTTGACGTTTATTTTGAATTACAAGGCGTTGACGTGGCAAGTGCAGATTCTTAAGAAACGAGACTTGTAAAGAAACAGATACCGGTGTTAAGGAACAGGATTCATTCAACTCGGGTTATAGTAGAAACACGAACTTGACTCGACTCAATCCTTTATTCACTAATCAACTCAAAATCATCTTTAGGAAAATGCTCACGTTTCTTTTTCAACTAAAAAAATAACAAATATTCAATAATGTCACAGCATTAACAAACCCTGGTGGTAAAATCTGGAAATAAATATTTCGATTGTACTTTTTGCTTTATCTTTCAACTGTCAACTCTAGATAAATACGAAACCCTGGTGGTGAAATTAGGATCTAAATTAATATCCTGTTTGAATATTATTCAAACACGATAATTGTCATGTTTTTAGCACAAACTAACATGATAAACGACAAAAAATATCAATAAACAACCGTTACAACCCGTCAAGTGACAGATAACTAGATATTTATCAGAAAATCGTTGTATAAACGAGCTCAAAACAACCGGAAGTGACATTACAAACTTGAGGTTGGTCAAGTACTTTCATCAGCACTCATGAAATTAGACTTAAACAAAGGTTAAGAGATGGACTTTATGCTTGGGTTCTTTCTAGCTATGGTTTAGAAAATTTTAAGGTCATCTACCTTGTGAAAAGTCAGCACATTTTTATTATTTCCTTTTCCTTTTCATTTCGAAAAGCCAAAGGATTCCAATTGAATTTACAAGAGTGTTATGAAATTAAGAGAACAATCAAATTTGTTTTGGATTTTATCAACCTCTTGAAGATGGTTGCCAAGCAACACGAGAGAGAGAGAGAGTCAGTTGAGGTAAAAAACGACACCTGGTGTCTTGAATGATGAGCCCATTTTTTTTCTTGCTTTTTGTGTTTGGGGCAGGTGGGAATATGTCGTTGCCAGGTGATTTTGTTTATTTATTGTGGAAACAAATGTGGGCAATTTCCTAACGTCTATGTTCGATCTGCAGGTAATTGCATTATACACACTTCCGGTATGAGTAAATGAAATTGAAACAAAGGTTCAGAGGACGCAGGGTAACGTGGGAAATGTTGTGCACATTTATTTTATGTGTATAAAGATGGGTGATGAATTGATTATTTGAATATTATAAAAATATTTGATTTAAGTGTGTTTTGATCCTAAGTTATTGTACGTGTTCAACTGTAGAGAAAAACAGCAGGTGTTTTAAAGAAAACAAACTTTTAAGCGTCAATAAAGAAAAGAGTGTAGCAAGTTTGTTCTATGTAATGAGTTGTCACGGAGGTTAAAGAGCAAGGTAAAGTTAATTTATAAAGCTCTTTCGCATTCATAATAGTAATAATAATAGTAATTAAGTGTTATGATATTACGTGTAAATAATCACTAATAGTATAATAAACAAGGAGATCTGGTTTTAGTTCTGGTTGGAGGAAAAATTGTATTATTTCTGCTTCTATAATAGTTGTGGATTCACAACTGAGCTAGAAATTTTTATAATAAAAAAAAATAATAAAAAACCATAATGGCGAGAAATGGTCATTAAAAGTGTTAAGAAAGTAAAAATGTAAAATATAAAATGTAAAAAAATGTAAAGATGTAAATAAATTTTAAAAAATGTAAAGATGTAAATAAATTTTAAAAAATGTAAAGATGTAAATAAATGTAAAAAATGTAAAACTTAAAAAAATGTAAAAATAATGTAAAAATGTAAAAGTGTAAAATGTAAAAATGTAAATAGATGTAAAAAAAAAATGGAAGAAATTTTCGAAAACTTCACCTACTTTTTTTTCCTCCTTAAAAAATAAAAGAAAAAATCAATATGGCGACCATTCTATTTCTCTTGCTTTTTTATTGGTTAAACATTTTCTTCCACGTAATTTGACATGAACATCGCAGTGATGCCAAACGGTCATTTTTCGTTGCACCGCTCTTGTTTTATACGTGGTCAGTTGAGCAAGAGTCTCGGGTGCGTTTCTGTTCTCCACTGGAGTGTGTGAGGTGGGCGTTTGACCCTTGACGATCCCAACTGGCCAGGGTAACAAGGCGTGAATCACGACTGAGGAGTTGCCTCTCTCTCACTCACTCTTTTCCTTCTTTCCTCTCTACATTTCGATCATTCATTTCTCAAAAACACACAACTACTCGTCAATCCCGTCCCGTGGGAAATGATCTTTTCACCTTTCCTTTACCGTTTGGCAAAATAATTAAAGTGTAAAACTCGAAATTTATCACAATTTCATACCACTTTTTCCCCCTTTTTCAAAACTAAGTATTCAAACTGACTTCTGTACAGGAATAATTTCTATATTTACACACAAATAGCCCTGAATCAATATCAGGGCCGGATTACCCCAAAAGGACCCCGAGTTAATACATTTTGAAACATCCAGAAAATAAACAAATTTAAATTTTTTTAGTTATAAAAATTATTAATTCGGGCCCCAAACAATAAATTACATTACAGGGCCCGGGGCCCTCTGATCAATAAAATTTATTATTAATTCAAGCCCCAAATAATAAATTTGATCGCATGGCTCTGAGCCCCAAGTTTTAGGGCCCGGGGCCCAGCAGTGAAATTTTTCAGTCATGAAGACAGTTTATGAATTCTAAGCTTTAGCCTAGACATGTTTCTAACTACTTTTCATCCTTTCAAAGTCCTCGCGTGCGTCACAGTGGCACGTGCGGATGAGATTACGGTTGCCAGAACCAGCGTACCTCCCCTTCCATCTGTCTAATCCTCCTAATGTGGAACGGCATGGATCGAGAAAAGACGCGACGACAGAGGCACGCGCTTTTCTCGAGATGTTGTTAAGCGTGCCGAATATCGAATTCCGATTAAGGCGAAGCCAGACAAGATGCGAGAAGCTGCAATACAAAATCAAAGTGTGGTCTACCAAACTGACCGCTCGGTTCATCCATCATTTGCTTCTGCGCAGGTGTACAACAACATGGCGAAAGAAAGAGAGAGAGAGAGAGTCCGAGAGAGCGAATTGTAATTATTATTGTAATTTAAACGAGTCGTTTAAAAAGAATTAAGGTTTGTGCTTGTTAATTAAGACCTGAAGAGTGGTGGTGTTAGACAGATTTTTCTATGGTGGGCGGAAGTTAGAGTTTGTGGTCGTAACCTCGTGCTCAACGGGTTAGAGGGTAAATCAGCTTGTATATCAGGGACCTTGCAGTAAATTTAAATCAACATGAAATGATGGTCGAAAACATTGGAAATCAAGTTGTAATTTAACATGTTAGTTGCTCATTAGAAAGGTCCGTCTATCGGAGATGTTATGAATGTAATAGTATTTTCATTTTGGTTTTATTTCGAAAATATCAATTTTCAAGTTAATTTCGAAAATAATTTCCAGTTAATTTCGAAAATAATTGCAAAAATATCAATTTTCAAGTAAATTTCGAAAATAATTGCGAAAATATCAATTTTCATGTTAATTTCGAAAATAATTTCTAGTTAATTTCGAAAATAATTTCGAAAATATCAATTTTCATGTTAATTTCGAAAATAATTTCAAGTTAATTTCGAAAATATCAATTTTCAAGTTAATTTCGAAAATAATTTCTAGTTAATTTCGAAAATAATTTCGAAAATATCAATTTTCAAGTTAATTTCGAAAATAATTTCGAAAATAATTTCAAGTTAATTTCGAAAATAATTTCGAACAAACAATATTTTTTTTAAAACAAAAAATTACATTTTTCAATCATTTTCAACATTCAACTAACATTTCCGAAAAATTAAACCCTCCTCAAATTATTTTCGACAAGCAAATTTTCAAATTCCTAATTTCTTCGACATTAATCACGTCTTATTGAGACTATCTCTTCTCTCATTAACTATACCCTTTTCAAACTGTCTAAAATAATCACGCATAAAATTCAAACAAATTATTTTCCACATTTTCTAATTTGACAGCCATTTTTTTTTAATCCTTTCACAGAAAATAATAAAAATAAAAATCAGCTGTCTAAACTTTGCTAAAGACGAGGTGATTGGCCCCTGGTTTTGTTGTACATCATTGATTCGTTTTATCGAGGTGAGCACCTCTTTAATGCATCCCGCGTTCCTTTTACCTTTGAAAAGGTGCGCGCTCGAGGAATGTTAATCCAGCGTGCAACTTTTTTTTTTTTTTTAACTCTACTTCTTTTTCCCTCCTTCCTCCTGTTTAGCCGTGGCAAGTAGTTAACCCTTTCGTTCATCACGTGGAGTTATTTTAATGAACTAACTCGGCAGGCGTCAAGCAGGAAAAGAAAAAATGAGAAGCAAAAAAAGAGTAAATTAAGTTTCAAATGAAATTGGAAGAGTAGGGAAGGAGGAATAACCCAAGGTGAAAGTTGGTGTTTTATTTTTCGAGTGTTATGATTTTAAAAATTTATCTAAATATGTAAATATAGGTTTATTATTGCTCGTATGTCAATAAAAATTTATTTTATTATCGTATTTAAGTTAAGTAAAACAGATTTAATAATTTTTCAAATCTAAATGTAAGATTTTATGAGAAAATTACCGTTAATTCATATTAAACTAATTATTTTTACGCCTTTTTTAAACGACACCATGAATGACGTCACATCTAGGCTGACATCTGTTGACAAAACTATTTAAAACGCGAGATTTTCAAG
>JAQFZN010001952.1:0-13199 GCA_034687075.1 Geophilus carpophagus
ATCCATTATACGTGAGTCATTCAACCCTTTCGATTGCACTTGCAGTGATCAGCGGCATAGCAAGCAAGCGAGACATGCATTTTAACGACTAATAAACTCTACTAAACCTAAAATACCGCATCGTTACTGCCTATTATATACAAACACCATGTGCATTCATGTCCCAAAATAACCAGTAAATATCTAAACACACTCTCAAATTTCATTAAACTTTCCTTTTTTTAATTACTTGAAAACAATATTTTTAAAAACAAAAAATAACATCATTGAAAAATACAATAAAAGCACTTGAATAAAATTACAATCAACAAACTAATCCCAGCCAAAGAAAAAAAATCTGTTTGTCCTTTAGGTCAATCGACTGGTCGAACGACTCAAGAGGCCATCAGTTCGTCCAGATGGTAGGAGGATTCGGTAATTATCGCGGTTATCTTCCGTTGCCACAACCGATTTGGGGCCACGATAATAACCCTGGTAGTTGCGCCCAACTTTGCTTAATGTGACACATCGATTTTTCACATACAAATACAGTACATTACAAAATTTAATTTCGCTTGAATTAGACAAGAGAAGACTACAAGTCCAATTGATAAGTCTCGACGTGCTTAATAGACATATTGAATGACAAGACATGCGCACTGTCTTTGCACTCTGCTTTCTTGAGGTTTGCCTCGTTAGCCTTTTCGCCTTTCTCGTTCACTGGCACATTAGAGCCAAAGACGAAGAAGCCCTTGCTTCGTGGAGCAAAGAAGGAACTCGTCCGGAATGATGGCCCCGATCGTCACCTTTGGGATCGTCCGTTTCCAATCGTCCGTGAACACTGCCCGAAATCAGAGGGTTAACAGCAAAAGGGCAGAACTGAGAAATCTGACGGGAGTTTTCTCTCGCTTACTCATCGAATGCGTGCGCCCAATTCATCCAACCATTTCCCCGATCACTTGGACGAGAGGTCTTGAAGAAGTAGACCGTTTCTTATGCGGGAAACGACCTCTAAATCTATGATGGATATAAATTTCAAAACCACAATTTTCCCCCAGAATGGAAATGGGAACACAAAATATATTTATACATCTAGGGGCTATTTAAAGAATTTATATGTCATCACTAATATTTGCATAAAAATTTATATAGATATGAGAGTAATGGAAGTGGATTACCCACAAAAAATAGTTATTTGTATTCGTTTCTTTGTAGACAGACGCTTAGATGAGATTATAGTTCACTAAAGGCTACTTTAACATTACTTTTGAGAATAGTCAAAAAAATTGTTTGAAAAAAAAGAATGAAAGCAAATTCAGTTGCCCAAAGCGTTACACACCCCATCAAAGATCGAGAAAACCTTTTTAGAATAAGAAAATAGTCACCAGGGGAAATAGTGGCTCCATCTTTTTTTCTCTCTCTGCATCTATGCCATCTGCTATCTACATCTGAAATCAACCGCATCCAACATCAGTGCAAACAGAATCACATTTACATAGCAATCTTATAAAAAGAGATGTGGTTTTCTTTACCTTATAGTAAAACTACGGTTCTTTTTCATTTAATTCCGCACTGTGTTTCCTCTTTTTATATTTTTCTTTAAAAATCCTATTTCTGTATATCTTTTAATATTAAAAATATTATTCCTTTTATTCATTTTTTCTGTTTTAATGAAAAGTTAATAAGCAAAATTTCCATGAACTTTAAATGAACTTGATAAATTTAACATTAAGTAGTGTTGACATATCATTGACACATTATTTTAAAAACACTCAATGGTGAAAAAAATAAAAAAATGAAAGATGAAGCAGCAACAGGGCGCCATGGGTCTTGTAATTTAATCGGTGCTTGTAAGGAAGGTTGTGAAAAGTAAGGAGAAAAATTTTCTAATATTGCACTATTGGCGTCTTGTAATGGATTAAGAGAACAAAGGAGACACGTTGCAATACATGTCGAGAGGTTTTCTTAGTTACACTTTACCACGACATTGAAGAAAATGATAAATTGTTTTTTTTTCTTTAAAGCTAAAAGAAGAAAATGAAATTTCTTATGACTCCAAGGCTCAATTATAAACAATGGTTGTTATAAAAAGATATACTTGTTTTGTTACTCTCATGATGCTGATACTGTTTCCATTGTACTTGTGCAATTGGCTTGTTTATTCTATTTGAGATCTTTAAGAAGTCACTTGAGATCGTACTTCAAGTATATTGCATCTCCTTCTCAGAATGTAGAAAATTACATTTTTGTGTCTATTTACATTGCAGAATTCCATCAGTGCATCTAGCTGAGAATATTAACATTAAAAATTAAAATGGGTTTCTGCATCAAACGGAATAAACATTGCAAGATGTCATCTGAAACAATATTTCACTACAAATTATATCGTTTTGTAAGCTTCACACTTTTTAATACATTTTAAAAACCATTTTGTAAGAAAAATGTAAAAAGTAAAATGACATTTTGACAGAATCAAAAAAGATACTTTTTATAACCATAACAAAATATAAATCACAAAAAAAATAAATCTTAAATTCTTTTAACAACTTAAAATTAAATATGAAAATTTAATACCTTCACTTTGTTTTTTCTTCTTTATATTTCAGTGTATGGTTTAAAATCACTTTTCCCACACCCGCATTCTGCAGCGCCATAAACTGGAATGACCAATATGTGCTGTCATCTTTAACTTCTCAAAACCATTTCGAGTATTGTGTAGCCCACAAATTACATTTTACTTCTCCTTTTTCTGACACTTCCTTTGAAATATTATAAACTGTCAAGTGTCACAGCCTTTTAGCTAAGCCCAGCGTGTTGAGCAATAAAAAAATGGCAATATCGGGGCTACAGTTACTGCTAATTCGTCATTTCTTTTACAGAAATTAACGCAGTTTGTTCAAATTGCATAAAGAAATATGAAACAAAAAGTTGATGCATTTCTTGTTTTAATGTTCCTCATCTGACGGTTAATGTGTTATTCGTGTATTGTGCAATTAGCCTTTTTAATGGAATCATAATATAAATTTTATGGATAAAAATAAAGGTTTAACAATGGAAAATTTTAATGTCATAAAACTCTTAATGAAATTAAGACTATCATTTTTTAAACTGTAATATACCATATATGCATGCATTTCTGTTTTATACCAGATAAACAATTACATTTGCAGCCATCATGGCGTGCTGAACTACTATAAATCAGATCTTGGCAGCTGGGAATGTCTCAGATCTTTAACTGTATGAGGCACACACCCACATCAATGTGTCAACTTTTATTCCTTTCTCCACCCCAGTTTTAATTTAGACTCGTCATTACGGGAACTACAAATGAATACAAATTAGGGGAAAAAAATTCTAAAATAACTTAGTGCAAAATAAAATTAAGGGAAACAAAACAATGTGCTAATTTCATCCACAGCATACACTCAACAAATTGCATAGAAATATAAATTTGTACAATGTGTGGATATTTTTTCATACAGTTTTCATTCTTTAGATAAACTAATTACATTTTTGTAATTTTATTTTAAAAAAATGCTTTTGTTTTACTTTGTTTTCATCTTGGTTCATTGAAGAAATTTACTAAACAAGATTTCACCCTTTATCTAATCAACTAAAAAAAATATTTATAAATAAAAAAAAAAAAATTCATAAGAAAAACCAATTAAGAAAATCCCAACACCATGATCTGCAATTTTAATGGCATTAGAAAAGATAAAATTTGCAATATTCATTAAAATTGAATTTATAATTTTTTTAAAAGATTCAATTTACATGTGACTATTTTTTAAATAGTTCAAAAACAAATCTAATCTTTAAAAAAAACATCTGTTGTCTCTTGATTAATTTATCTATACTGACTTTGTGTCTTAACTGAGTGTAATTTTCATTCAGTATTAATTCAATAAATATGTCAATTTTTTAATATGAACATAACAAATGCTTTTTAAAGAAATAAATAAAAATTAAATTACCATAACATTTTCAAAGAAAGATCAAAAGAAAACCGAATTCAAATACAAATTGCACTTAAAAGAAAACATTTAAAAACATTTTTAAAGAGATAAATAACAAATTATTAATCAGTATAAAATATTCTTAACAAATACATTTCGCAAAGCAATTAAAATACTAAATTCTAAATAAATTAATTAACAAAAAATAACAAATACGGTACTTGTTTATATTTTGAAATGTTTATTTAAACTTTCTCGCACTGTAAATTACTTAAATTTTAAAATGCAAACCTAAAACATTACTTAACCTTTTCAAATTCAACTCATCATAATTACAGAACCTTTAACAAAAATAACCAACACACTTTAAAACAAAAAAATCCTTTTTCCATCAAAAAAAAAACTTTTATGATAACTGCATGGAAAATGTTTTTCCTTTACATCTAACTTCAAAGCCCAGAAAAAGAAACCGGAAAAAAAAAAGAAAAACCTTTTCCAGCCCAATCCTTTTTCCATTTTTTATTTTACATTCACACATCCACTTTACCAAATTTCCATCAGATCCAAATATCGCACTCTTCGTCGAGATGCTCCATAATAATAGTGGACATTTTCTTTTTACAACCTGTAGTTTCTACTCCCATCTCGATTGGTCGGCATAAAAGTAGATGCTCGAATGTCAAAATAGGTGATCGTAATGGAATAAATGAGCACGCATATGCCAACACGGAAGTCAAGTGCAAGTGGAAAGTAGGTTATCAAGAGTAATAAAAGCATACGCACTTTGACATTTTCATTCAGTCTGTACCACTTATTTCTTCAAATATACATCATTTAGTCCAGTGCAAATCTAATGTAAGAGACTTCTCCAACTCTAATCAAAAATCTTTCCTTGCCTTATTAAAGTAGGCAACGAAACGTGGCCAAACTACAAATGGCTGACAAATTGCAATGAAATGCTCAAGCGTCAACGAGGGACTTGTGCAAACGATTGGTAATGCAGGATTCACGCTGAGCGATTAGTAATGGCAATGAGGCTGCAATTTGGAACAGAAAAGCTCACTGCTAAATGACAATGTGCAACGTCTCTTTTCGAAAAGATAGAATCACGGGTATAAAAGCGACGGGGAAACAACTTAATGATAGCTGCTAATGGTCGCGCCTCGCAATGCGCGCCATCGTCTGCATGTCACGTGGACAATACACAGTGGGCAATTTACTGAGAAAAACATATTCAATTTTTTTTTTTAATTTTCAAAATATATTATTTCACATATTGCTCCCTAAATGGTTATTTTATTGTTTCAAATAAAGAGTTGAAGTAATAAAAGTTGGCCATCAAAACCAATTTGTCTCTATTGATTTTTCCATCTAGAAAAAAAATTAACCACTAGTCATACCGAGACCACTTTACTCCAATTAAAACTTCCTGTTAGAAGGAAACTAGATTTTTTTAAGAGCTAGGAAATGTAATTAGGTAACTTGTTATTAAGTCATGAGGTCTTTTAAACTGGTTTGATGTAGAAAAACCACCATTACCTTTTGATATTGCTATAGATCAAAGAAAATTTAAGTCCATTAAGAGTTGTTTAATGTTTGATGCGTGTACCAACAGATGAGGCCAGCACTGTCTTATTTCCTATTAAATAAGAAATTTTTATTGTTCGTCACTGAGTGATCTCACTGTCCTCAGCTTTAACTGTCACTTAAGCTTAGACGGAAGTGTGCTAACCATCTGCTGCCAATACAAACCGTGTGTTTCAAGACAAGCGCACACAGTTTGAATTGATACCATTTGCCTCCAACTAATGTTTAAATAAACATAAATAAAAAATCATTGAAAATTTTGTTTACAACACTGGATTTTAAATAGTGTATTAAACCTTTCGTGCACCAATAGAGCAAAAGCACAAGCTGATACGCATAGTAAGTCAATGTAAATGTTTATATACCGAGTATTTATTATGTCAAACCAGCATGAAGTGATGAGAAGTGCAATTACTTTTATAGTTTTGTTTGTGATGTAGTATAAAGTAATGCTTCTCAATAAATTTTCATTTTTTAAGCAGCAATTGGTAAATAAATTATCAAAATTAATCAAACAATATAAAAAAAGTTAATAATAAATTATTTTCAATTCGGTTCTTAGATATACCACTCCAAATACTACTAAAACACTGCTCTTGACACTCAAATGCACTGTTTTGTCAGCGATTTGTTAAGCGAGGAAAAGAACTTGCAATTAATTGAACAATAAATTACCACTAAACCATTATTTTCTTTCTTAGGTGAGGTCAAGACACCATTTCCCCATTTCTCTATTTTTTTCTAGTTAAAAGATAAACCGAATACAATTGTTAATAATAATCAACTTACTTCTGACATTTTCCTACCACAATTGATAACCAATATTACAGATCCAATACTTCGCTCTTCATTGTTCTGCAGGAAATTGATTACAATAAGAAACGGAATAAAGCAGCCAAAGCATGGATAAAACTCATTACATTTCCACACAGTAAAAGTGAAATAACAAGTCAGTTATAACCAAATGGCAGTACTGTTCGCATTTTTTTTCCTTCCACTAGAGCATGATTGCTCGTAACTCATAAATTTATTGTCAACTGAGCAGCAGAAGCAAGTTAATGCGGAACTCGGCTACGTAATGTGTACACTCGACTTTACTTTCCAAGCTTCTCTCTCCGCAAAATGAAATTTTCCTTCATATATAACAACCCTACTCTACGCCAACTGCGACTATGTTCTTCATCGATGAACGAAGATATGGAATGAGAAATTTAAAAAAAAAAAGCTGCAGCAAAAATCTATTTTCAAAAGCGCGCACACTGTGCAATAAACAAGCCAACTTTGTTTTCAAAACACATCCATACCCCCTTCTCCTACCCTGCAGCAAATCTGAAACAAGTTTAATATTCAATACTTAATCAACCATCTTATTAAAATTTCACTAATATATATTTTTTTTCTTTTCTTTTCAAAATTTCTTATTTATAAATTAATTATAGTCCGATTTTCAATCAATTTTTTTCCCCAGATTGCTAAATGCTGCAATAACATCAGTCTCCAAGCTCAATTTTTTCCAATGTTTAATTTTCTTTGAGAGAATAAATTGAAAAAAATCATGTATGAAAAATATTGGCAATTGAATTTTCAATGTTGATTTCTGTCAAATTCTATATGAAATGTTTGCAAGATAATGGATATTGGATGCTCTGACTGAATCTTCATCTCGAATATTGAGTTTTCTTGGTTATATTGCGGTTATTACTACTTATAATAACAAAAATTAAAAAACAATAAAAACATAAACTTCCGTTACACATCTCTATTCGGAAAATGTAATTGATCTATTACAATCATTTCTTGAACAAAAAATCTCATTTCCTTAAATAAATATAATTACCTGCATCGCTAAATTATCCATACAGCTGTTTATAAAAATATGATTAATAAAAAAAAAAACAAATTTAATAAATTTTTAATTTAATATCACTTATTATTGCACTATCACAACAATAATATCACATTTACATGCCATAAATATGATCTTTTTTTATTTTTATATGTATACAATGTTTATTTAATGCATTATTTATTATTTGTTTTGCTCTGTTACTGTATTATTACAAGATGAGGTTTGGCAACTGCTTACAATCAGTCTCCCATCTGACCAGCATTAGGAAACTTGTTTGGATTCCCACACACTCAATACAAAAGACATTATTTTTTCTAGTGTAATACAGTACAGGTTTCAATCAGTATTTTTTCCTGCTCTCTCCACAGTAAAAAGAAAGAAACAGTGTAACAACAAATAGATAGCTCCTCTAATCCTCTCCATTTTTTAAAAAACAAGTCTATACTCGCTCGTTACACAGGTTTTGCAATATACTTTTATATGTAGAAGCTGTTTAATTATAATTAAGTTTGAAAAGACCTGTAGTCATAATATGTTAGCATCGCCAACTCCAATTCCAATGTTTATACATGAATATTTTAGCCGAACACTGAATGCATTAACATAGGATAATCAAACTCAGCAGCTGAATAAACATAATCTAAATCCTTTTATTTCAATCTTGTGCAACGTTAAATAATTTATTTAATCTGAAACTTGCAAGTAACCACATTAGAAATAAATGTAAATTTCCGTCCTACTTTACAAACACCAAAGTGGACGGAATGTAAATATTTAGTTTGAACAAATTAGAAAGAAGTTGTTGTTGCTTAGATTTTACCTCTGAGATAGGCACATTAATTTCGAATATATCTTGGACATCATGTACACCTCAATTACTGGCTGATTGCAAAGCGAATTGGTGCCAAGTACGGGCGAGAAAACGCCTTCAATTTGGCCTACATCGTTGCCTGCTGTGGTAGGGTGTTCGACAGTAATTGCCACCACTGCGGCGCCGAGTCGCGTCGTTTCTAATTACTAAGGATATTGCCAGCAGGAAAAAGAAACGTTTGCAACCTCGTTCACGACAATAGAGAAACCAGAAAGCCAGTGAATTAACATCTGAACAGGAAGAAGAGCTCGGAAAAGAGCAAATAAATAAGCCTACACTCACCCATTTCGTTTCAAATTCAAATTTACACTGTTTATTCGCTTTACTAATGTGATTCATTAGTCAAATAAATACTTTAATGAACTGGATTTTATCTTATTTTACATGCTTTAATGAGAGCTTCTTCCTGTATCATTTACGATAAAAACAGTCCGAATGATTTACTCGGAGTTATTGGCTATTATGAAAAGTAATTATTTTACATAATGTCATTTTATAACAAATGGCAGTCACTAAGTGCGACATTTTGTGACAACTGCGGACTGGTTTAAATGAAATTCTGCTGCATACATTTGAATTATTCTCGCTTAAAAGGGAAAAAAAATCTTTAGAGTTTGAAAGAGGAATAATTTATCAATAAATCAAGGTTTTCTCCACCGGATTTTCAACAAGTCAAGTAGCATTCCTCTTATACATTCTTCTCTCTGTGGAAGAAGAAGAAAAGGCAGCTCCGACTCATTAACTTGCAACTTATCCCACTTTGGCAGCCGGCAACAAGAACTGCACTCGGAAAAGCAAAATCCAACCAAGCGAAGGAAAGTAAGAGATGACAAAATGATGAACGATTAACCTGCAAGTATGTGGAAAACCCTTATCATCATACACACCCGCGAGCAAAACGAAAATAACAGCCCTCTTTTGCCACCTCAACTTCCTCCTCTCTTTAAGACTCACATCAGTGTCGGGTCTCAAATTTATCGATTACCGACTTAAGAAAACTGTCATTACTCGTGTATTTTCAACTAATTTCTCATTTGTCTTCGCTGCCAAACTTTAAAACTGGAATGAATTTTTTTTTTCTTTTTATAAATGAGTAATAAATGTAAAGTCGCTTCTTAAGCAGTCTGAAATAGATTTTTTATCCTTTCTTTTTCTTATTAGACAAATTCAAATTCAAAAAGATTTAAAAATTGTAATTATAAACTTCCTACGCACACAGACATTTTTTGGTACTGGGGCAGCTTATCAAAGTTTTTTTTGCTGCTTAATGGATAGCAAGATTTAAAAAATACACTCATTTAAAGTTATTTTATAAAAACTAACCAAAACTGTCGTATCTGTCGTCAAAAATTAATCCTTCAAACTTTGTGTTCTTTCTGTTTTTGTATATTATCAGAATCTTAAATACATCCAATGATTACAATGCATATTAAATTGTAATTTCAACACGTATCATATTAAATTAAACGTAACAATTTTCTTCTTTCTTTACCTAAAATATCCAACGTATATTTTTATTTTTATTCTGTAGCGTTTTCTTCTATAAAGCAGAATGTTCCAAATAATTTATATTATTTATGTTTAATTTTAAGTTTTCAATATTTAAATAGTGTTCAATAAATCCGCATTAAAACACTATCCAATTTGTATTCATTTGCACAATTGCAAGCACATCAAAAAACATCAAATCTATAATGAGGTCACTTCTGAAGTATTCATACATAATAAATGCGCTTCCTCCCATTAAAAAAATCTATGGTGCGGCATTCGTAGATCAAACAAACCACTTCGCAAGCATCTTGTTTGCATCAAGTCTTGACTCGAGTATTAATTACTTCTCACAACTGAATTATAAATTTTCTCCAGCTTTCTTCGAGTGCGTGGAAAAAGAACCACGTTTATCGAATTATTGTCGACAACAGACCATGAAATCTTATTGCCCTTTAATTGCACATTCTGAGAATGCTGTCTAATGAGGTTGAAAATTTTCTATTACTTTATCAGGCCCCGAGTGCTTTTATTTTAACTATCATCTTTATAACTGCTGCTCACCTAACGACATTACCTAACGAGATGTCGCCTACAGCCCAAGATGAAACGGCATGTTGGATGCCAAATGGACGCATCAATCAGGTACAGTGAACCAAGAGACAAACCCATTATCGAATCACCAGTTTACTACAATAGATGACCTGTTTGGTGAAAAGAAATTCGAACACTCGATTAATTTATATTATACTTTCATAAGTGTGTTCAAGTGAATTAAAGATGTGAATCCTTTTTATTTAAATTTCAGAATATTCCAACATTTCCATTTGGTATTTGGAGTAAATTAATGATAATTAAGACGCATAAAAATTTATAACATTGCTTGTGAAACATATAAAATTCATACATTCAGTGCCAGGTTAAAGTGTTTTGAGACCTAAAGGCAGTGGCACAGTTTTTGATTTCTTTTGGAATTAAAGATGCTTTTCGAAAATAAAAGAATCTTTTTCTGCTAGTTTTTCTATAAACAGTTAATCACCAGCTCCAAATTGTATCATTATATTTCATTTTGAAAAAATCCCTTTGTTCTTGACTTTTATTAATAACGCCAATATCAATTTGTCCAAAAATAATGAGCAGATTCATTACTCGAAGAAAAATAATATTTATTCATTAAATGAAGATTATTTATTATATATTCAACTACAGAAGATAATACTAAATAACTAATTCTTATGTTCTGATAAAATCAATTAGACAACTTCCGAAAAAAAGTCCAAACAATACACGCAATTTAAATTGAAAACATCTTGCAAAAAATGATGTTCACTCAAAAAGAATAATGATATGAATCTATCAAGATCCAAACCATGATCTGATCCAATGGGCATGTCATAAAGAATAAATTGCATTTGATATTAATTGTCTCTTTCTCTTTCTAACAGTGACTTGGCTAATGAGTGCCTCTCTAAGATAAATGACGCTTCAAATGAGCTGAAGTTGGCATCTCTCGACAGGAAAAGAGTGGAAAGAAAAGGCTCTTGTATGGTAATGTATCTCCGCTGCCTCTTCCCTTTTCCTAACTTCCATTTTTTACAACCCATCTCCTGTCTCTATGGAGCTCTCTTTGCTTTTATGTCACTATGTTGCAATTGCTTCCTGATATGATACATCACGTCCGTTCAACCAATAAGACACTCAAAACTCTACGTGATCCATGGGGTAATGCGAATTGCAGGATTCACATATCCCACATCAACAAATAAAAATATAATGCTAAAAAATAAAACAAGAAAAGAAAAAAATCTAATATTGAAACAAAATGTTTCTTCAAAATTAAAAATTGATTTTTTTATTAACTTTTATTTTTTTCCTCTCCCAAAACTAAAGATTTTAAAAATAGTTTAAAATATTATTTTAAAAACTATTTTTAGCTGTTTCGTAATTTAAAAACAGATTAATTTTATTATTCTTTCATTAGTTATAAAAAAACGAAAGGAGCTAACAAAAATGTTTAAAATCTTCAGTGTACGTTAAGCGTTTGTGAGAAGTTTTCATTTCAAAGCTTTCACCAAAGTAACCAAAATTTTCACACTTGCCAAGCCATTCGTAAAAGATAAAGTGTTTGTGACTCAAGTATAAAAAAATTGAAATGTAACGTACATATCTTTCTCTCTCTCTCTTTCTGTCATTGTGAAATGTAAAAATACATATTTTATTTTTTTGTACGTTAAATTCAGTAAATTTCTCTCCATTTGTTATTAATAAAGCTGCATTATGTGTAAATATGATTTTTGCATAACATTTAATCTGCCATTTCCATTTAAATCAATAATTCTCTTACCAAACTAATCAGCCTTTATTAAGTAAACAAACCGTTCAAATCGTTAGATTTATATTTACAAGGCAGTTAATTCACCTGCACAAACCAAACGAAACATTTACATAATTAATAAGGTTGCAAAATTAAAATTAAGTAGAAGTTCAGTAAAATTCTCAAGTTAAACAAAAAAAACATATTAAGCGAGTTGATCTAACATAAAGGCAGAGTAAGAAAACCAAATGAGGATAGTTAGCTTTATTGCGTGCACGAGAAAGAAAGAAATCCATTTCTTTATCACTGCATTAAACATGAGGTAGAGTCGAGAGCTTCACATCTCAAGCCTAATTGTATTTTTCTCTTCGAAATCATCTGAGCAGTGATGGAGTGCACCTTTCCTAATTTTGCAAGCTCGAGTGCTGCTATCTGGAGGCACCTCGAGAACTGCCACTGATCTTCACCAAGGATAGTTAATTAGCTAATGGAAGCCCACTTGTCCCTCAAGGTGACAGACACTCGTTCAAATAGTGCAAAAGAGAAGGCCACCATTTTATGCAAGGGTCAGAGAACCTTCATTAAATAAACATACTTTGCTGATAAAAGTTGACAAAAGAATTTAATTACATTTAGTACTACTGATTTTTTTCTTTTTGTATTTTCCTTTTATTCTAACATTAGGCTTATTATAAACGCAAAATTAATTTTATGACCAAATTGGCAAAAACGAATAGAAATTTCGTTAACTTTTTTTTTATAGAAGTGACTTGACTTAATACAATGGTCTTTTCCGTCTTCATTTAACAATGGTTTCTTAAAACTCCTTTACAATGTTATCGGGCAAAGCACTGGACCGAAAGGACTCGTGTGCGTTTATGTAGTGGAAACAACTGCGCCAACATACCAAGAAAAATACGGGTCAGGCAGTTTCTCTTGCTAACGGCCACATTCATCAGGGAAGGCAATAGCTTGCGGCCCGAGCAACGAAACTCTAGAAAGAGCATCGCTCATGCACCTTGTCTGCTTTCTCGACGACGCAATAAGAGTCCAAGTTGGCTCTTAAATCTTCCTTCTGAACTCAAGTGCCTGTACTGACTCAATCTTTACCACCCCTTGCCTTCCTTTCATTTTTCTTTGCCATCGGTCTTAATG
>JAQFZN010001953.1:0-13197 GCA_034687075.1 Geophilus carpophagus
GGATCCTCTTTGAGTCTAGTGTTGTCAAGTATCTCTCCATGATAAAATTCATAACAAAAACCAGTAGCAAATGTTGCTAAAATTTTTGGTGCACAGTCCAATGTTTGTAAAAGCTAATATTTATACATTATTATTAATTGGCTTAAAGTAACTGAATCAGAGAAATGAATACTTTAATGCATTTAACTTCAATACTTCTATCAATCCATTGATTGACCTCAACATTATGGATTCTTATCATTATGGTATCCATGTCGTCATCTTTATTATGACATTTGATCATGGTATTGAGTAATCCTCTTGTGTACTCTTTAGGTAAGGTCTGAAAGAAAATTAAAATTTGGTTTAATAAGTATGAAATTAAAAAATAATATCTAAATTTAATTTACCTCGTAAATGACATTTTTCTTCTTCCAGTCTGGTCTGATGTGTTGTAAAATTTGATGAAATCCTTCTTCTACTTTATCAGGTTCAACATTGACATCAAAATGAAGGAATGTGTTTCCTTCCATAGTTCCACTGTAGTGTCTAGTTAGTAAATTGCAGAATGTTTGACTTTTGTTGTTAAGTAAATGATCTTATCTGATATTTACTCATCAATTTGTGATAAATAACAAATAAGGGAAAAATAATTATTATTTATCACAAATTTTATGTGGCCTGCTATCTTTGTGATTGTTTTTTGTTACATTTTCATCCAGATTATTATTGTGATCCAATCAGATCTTGCTAACAATAAGTGATATATGAGAAAAGACTGGATTTTTTTAGTAATCAGATAAAAGATAAAAATAGATTATAAAATAATTTTTTTTAGGGTTGTATAATGTGTAATAATATATTTTATTTTTGATAATGATAATGGAGAAATCTTTTAAACATTTAAAAACTTTGGTCTCTAAAAGTAAAAACTAAATAAAATTCAAGTAGAATTTTATTTTATGTTATATTTCGAATGAATTTGTAGCTATGTAAAATAATTCATGAACGTTGAATAAAGTTTGGCAAAGCCAGATCCTTTTTGTGTTATTTAAATATTGCACATGTTTTTTTAAAAACATATTTATTTATTTATTTATAAATTTTAGTATTGTTTATTTTTTATTATCACTAGAAATATGTAAAAAATAATTGCAAAATTCATGTAGAGATCACAGTTTAAGTCTTGTCATAAAATCATCAACATTATTTACATTTCCTTAACCAGTTCTTACAGAACTGTTTTTCGGAAATTAATTTTATTTAATTTAAAAGTTTAAATTATTTATTACAGTATTAGGATGTGGAAACCTGCTGTGTTGTTGTTCCTGTTGAGCCAAATGATTGCAATAAGTTGTAGATGTATTTGCAGTAATTCTGCGAATCTGAAAAGTAAATCAAAATTTTTAAAAATTTTATTAAAAAAATTTTCTTTTAACTTTTTTTATTGTTGTTTTTTAGATAAGCCTGGTTATTGCAGAACTATGATGGCACCATCATCTGGATTATTAGCAACATTTTGTGATAAAGATTCCGATTGTCCTGGCAATTTCAAATGTTGCCCATCTATTCAGACAAGTACTGGCCAATCTTACGACATTTGTCTTATACCATCTGCTCACAGAATAACCACAACTATATCATAAACAGCAAAAAAAAAGAAATAAATGTATATTACTTTATTTATTCAACTAAAATTCATTCAGGTATAGGAATGGCCAAAATGCTTTCTTTTTCCTTGTAATATTGTTTCATATGAGTTAATGAATATCTGCATTGACAAAAAAAGAATCATTTTGAAGTATTATTAAGATTTTTAAAAGTAACTTTACTCTAATAGATTTAATTCTTGATCATTTATCAAGTTTAATTCACCGAATGTGCAACCAATGACTGCAAACATAATTAGAGTTACCTGTAATATCACATACAATTATAACGATTGTTTTACCTGTAATACAATTGTATACTTGCCAGACGAAATTTGCTAACTTGTACATAAAGTTTATGAACAGCTTTATCAGTCACTTTAGTTGGATCTTTCCCACTGAACTCATAATGCTTCTCAAGATAATACTTCAGCCATTTTTTCTGAAAATCTTCACCGGGCATTAAATTGAAATCAGGTGTTTTCACTCCTATTGTATGAATATTGGTAATGTATTATGAAATGGATAATTTTTCTGTAATATTTAAGGCTGGGCTGTATCAAGTTTTTTAAACTTAGACAGAATTTAACTGGCATTGGTAGAACCTAGCCTAAAACTTTACACTACCACAAAATTTTGTGAAGTGAACTGCAATTTCAAGTGCTTGAAAATTGTAATTCATTCCTTCAAAATCTACAAAATGTATTGCTTGCTCGTCTTTATTCCAAATTATATTTTCAGCTCTTGGATCATTATGACACAGCATTACTGAAGGATTTAATTTCTTCCAGTGGGCTTTTAGCTCATTGACTTCACTTATAATTTGTCTTTTTGTTGGAAGATCTTGTTGGAAACTAGAAAAACAACACTATAAACAGATATTTTTAGAAACAAATTATTTGCACTAACATTTTATTTTTTTCTGGATCTTTGATTTTTTCTGGATATGAATCCCACAAACCTTGCAAGCTTTCTTCTACAAGTGATGCAGCAGTCTCTTTAGAGACATCATTGGGGTCAAATGAATGAAATTTAGCTAAATCAGCTGCAATGAGACTAAAAAATATAATTCTTATATTTTGTATAGAAATAGTCAGGTCATTGAAAAATCATAAATATGATTTTAGTTGATTCTTGATTAGTATGGCTTTAGGCATAGTTCCTATTGAACTTTATGAATAAAACTACTCTTTTATTTTATCTTTTAATAAGTAAATAGGAGTTATTACTATAGGTGCGTTGAATTTAGTTAAGCTCAACACAAGTTACATAAATTAAGCAAACTATGACTCATCCAAACAAAGAAACTTGACTTATTCAAATTAAATGCACTTAATGTTAGTAATAAATTAAAATTACCGCCAAACTGGTTCCTCTTTAAGCATTTCATGACTGAGAATTTGACCAACAAAAAAGTGATAACAAAAACCATTTGCAAATGTTGCTATAATTTTTGGTGCACAATCCAAATGTTGTAAAAGCTATTTAAAAAAAAAGAAATTTAAATTTATTTTATCTAGTTTGAATTGGGATTATTCTTTATGCCTTGAATATTTTATTGATTCAGTTATACCTTGATATACTTTACTTCAGTGCTTCTGTCAATCCAATGGAGATCTTTGTTGTGAATTCTAATCATTATAGCATTAGAGTTGGAGGCATCATCATTTTTTACAAAACATTTAATCATTATATTCACTACTCCTGTTGAAAGTGACTTTGGAGATATCTAAATTGTAATATTCAGTTTTATGATTAGTCAAATATTTTAATTGGGTAAACAAAAATACCTCAAAAATAATTTCATTTTTGTCCCAAAATGGTCTGATTTTCTGTAATATTGGGAAGAAACTTTCTTCTAGTTTGTTTGGTTCAACACACAGATTAAAATGAGGAGTATCTTTCTCTTCCATTGTATGAGTATTACTGTGTAAACGATTCCAAAGTTGGACGAAATGAGCTCAGCTCTGCATAGAAATATCTGATAATGTTCAAGGTCAATTTAACTGAGCCTTGCACAGTCACATGTTACTATTACATCACAATACGCTTTTCTACACGTAGGTGTGAGAGAAACCAATTGCCCAACATAACTTTAAGTTATCTCTTGTTTGTGTAACTCAGATATATAATATGGTTGCATTGCTATGTTATTATTAAGTTTACAGACTCTAATGTGTTAACAAAATCGTGATAAACACTTGAAAGGTATTATTGTAGATGTTATATATTTGTGATAAAAATGACTTGAAATAATTGAAATTTAACTCGATTTGGTATGTATTTTTATTATTTACATTTTATTATATGTTAATCAGGTAGTTTGAGAGCTGAAATTTCATCTTTTACTTTATGATACTCTTTAAAAGTGATCAACGCATACCTAAGAAATAGAAACAAAAATAAATGCAATGACGAGAAATTTATTTTTTTTTTTAAATTCACTACTGACTCAAACATGTCTATTTGATCTTCAGGAACTAAGTCAGTTGCTTCGAACACAGGACCAGCAATACAACCGGAAAACAGCAACAACTGTAAAAAATGCTTTTATTAATCTCATGTTGCGCGTTATACGCGGGTGCGTGTTATAGCCGTTTTTAAATACAATTATTCAATTATACATACAATTAAACATATAATTATACGTGGGTGCGCGGTATACTCGAGTGCGCGTTGTACGAGTTAAAATACGGTATTAAAAATTCATTGGTTCTTTCTGTATAGTGTTATGATGTAAATTTTATAATCTTCTCAGAATTTCTACCAGGGCCGGGATTTGAATGCACAATTGTACAGTGTAATTTTTGTGAATTCTATTATGAATAAATGTATATTATTACTTGATGAAACTTCCTGACTTGCACGTAAAGTATCCGCACATCCTTTTCAGTAATATCGGTTGGAATTTTATCAGTGAATTCGTAATATTTCTCCAAATAATACCTTAACCAGTTCATTTGGAATTCTTCACTTGGCATTAAAGAGTAATCAGGTGGTGCTAATCCTTAAATAAATATACAAAAATATAGTAAAATAAAAATATCATTAAATATTTTTAAATGTGAATATTACACACCACAAAATCTTTGAAAATGTGAAGCAATTTCATGTGCTTGATAACCATAACCCATTCCTTCGAAATCTACAAAATGGATTCTTTGTTTTTCTTCATTCCAAATTATATTTTCACCTCTTGTATCATTGTGACACAATACTAATGGAGAAGAGACATTTTCACACTGTTTCATTAACAAATCAAATTTAGCTTTTAGTTTATCTTTTGGTGGAATTTCACGTTTGAATCTTAATTGTAACAAAAATAAATAATAAAATTGTATATCATCCACACTCTTAAATTTGTATTTTCATTAAATATACATTTCATTTTTTTTTGGATTTTTCAATTCATCTGGATAAGCAATCCAAACTTTATTCATTATATCCAAAAACTTTTCCTTTGATTTTTCTTTGGATCCATCATTTAAATCAATTGAATGAAATTTAGCTAAATCACTAGCAATAAGACTGCAATAAATTTTTATTTAGTATTTTTATTTATCCTTTTTTAAAAATGAGTTTCTACCGCCATATTGGTTCTTCTCTCAGGCTTTTATGAGTGAGTATTTCTCCATGGATATATTCATAGCAAAACCCATTATTAAATGTTGCGATTACATTCGGACCACAATCATATGGTTTCAATAACTACATAATAAAAAACAAACAATGTTATCTTTTTGAATTTACCCTTTGATATTATTATTCAATTTTGATAAATTATATGTATTTAAGTACAGTGTACAATTCTAAAAAAATTAATTAGGTTTTTTTCAAGATTTCATAAAGTTAAGCAATAAGGAAATGAATTTCTTAAATACCTTTAGGCACTTGACTTCCAAACTTCTATCTATCCACTGATTCACTTTAATATTATGAATTCTAATCATAATGGCATCCATTTCATCAGTTTTACTGTAACATTTAACCATTGTGTTTAGTAGACCTCTGGATACTAACAGTGGTGATCTCTAAGGAATAATTTGAGTAAATTAAGAAAAAATAAGAATTTTTTTGGTTTTAAATATTACCTCAAATACATAGTCAGTTTTTTGCCACAGTGGTTTGATTTTTTCTAAAATTTGATAAAACTCAACTTCAACTTTGTCAGGTTCGATTTCAATATCAAAATGAAGCACGTCAGTTGCTTCTAACTCCATGGTTTAAAATGAATGTAAAGGAAGTACTGAGGTATCATTAAGTTAATTCACTGATATAATCATATATTGGCAAACAATTCATACTTGTATCATTTGACCTCGTTTAAAACAAAACTGTGTAATCGTATAGGTATTTAAACAAAGAAAAAATTATTGCATGATAAACATTTTTCTTTTGTTTATTTTGTTGTTAATTTTATTCAAATACACTAATATTTACTTATAGATATACATTTAATATTTTTTTTTCTTTTATTTATTTATTTTTCTTGCAGAATTTATTCCGGAATTTTCATGGTTGTTATTTTGTCCTTTTGTTTACGATATTCCTCCAAATTAATTAATGAAAATCTTAAACAGAAATAGAATGTGAATAATATCAAGTCAAAATATTGAATTTATATATATTTACTTAAACATATCAAGTTGATCTTCAGGTATAATGGTCATTATTTCAAGTGCGGGACCCATAATTGCAGACAATAGCAGCAGCAACTGAAATGTAATTAAATTAATTAATTAACTAGATTAAATTAAAATTAAATGCATTAATTAAAAATAATAAATTTCTAATTACCAGATGAAATTTATTGACTTGTTTATAAAGTTTTCGAACATCTTTCTCGCTTACATCAGATGGATCTTTATCAGTAAACTGATAATACTTTTTCAAGTAATAGCTCAGCCATTCCATTTGAAATTCCTCAGTTGGCATTAATGAATAGTCAGGTGGTTGAAGGCCTTGAAATTATCAAATGTTATTGATATTGTATCATTATTGTGCAAATGAACTTTTATGTAATTACCACAAAACCTTTGAAAATGTGAAGCAATTTCTTGAGCTTGAAAAGCATAACCCATTGTTTCAAAATCAACAAAATGGATTCTTTGTTTCTCTTCGTTCCAAACTATATTTTCAGCTCTTGTATCATTGTGGCAAAGCACTATGGGTGAATTAAGGGTTGAAGATGTTTCTAATAAACTATCAAGTTCAGCTCTGAGTTCATCCATTGGTGGGAACTCTCGTTTAAATCTAAAACATTTAAAATGTATTTCAATAAATAATAAGAAGGATCTGTAACAAATTATTCATTTACATTTCATTTTTCTCTGGGTCTTTTAGTTCTTCTGGGTAATTTTCCCATAGTTTTTCAAACATTTGTTTCTGACGATTTATTCCTTCTTCTTTAGATCCATCATTCAAGTCACTTGAATGAAATTTAGCCAGATCATTGGCAATCAGACTAAAAATAAATTTTATTTAAGATTCAATAATTTGTTTGTGCATTTTGATTTAATTTTACCGCCATATTGGTTCTTGATTAAGGTGTGTGTGTGTTAGAATTTCACCATGATAATATTCGTAACAAAACCCGTTGGTGAATGTTGCAATAATAACTGGTGCACAGTCCAATGGCCCAAGAAGCTACAGAGCATTAAAACAATGTTATCTATTGATTATGTCACTATTTTTCATGATATACTTTGAGGCATTTTATTTCGACACTCCGATCGACAAAATTTACTTTAACATTATGGATTCTTATCATAATGGCGTCCATTTCATCAGATTTGCTATAACATTTGACCATTGTATTAAGCAAACCTTTGGATGCTAGTAATGGTGATCTCTAAATAGATATACTTATCTTTAAAAAATATTATTATTTGATGTAATAAAAAAAGAAATTACTTCATACACGTAGTCATCTCTTTCCCAATGTGGTCTAACTTTTTCTAAAATTTGGTAAAACTCAACTTCAACTTTATCTGGTTCAATGACAATGTCAAAATGAGGTGCACCTGAGTCTTCTGCCATGATTTGAAGTCTAAATGAACTATATGAAAGTATCAAATAATGCCAAACGATTTATATTTTTTATTTTATCTAGTGTGTTATCAAATTTCATTGAAAAATTAATTGATTATTGTTTTTTACCTGAAAGATTACATCACAGATTACATCAAATAATGTTATAATTAGGGTACAGATAATAGGCACTAAACAAAAAGTCCAAATAGGCAGGCAAAAAAGGTGTTAAAAATGCAAAATAGGCACTAAAAGACACTAAAAAGCAAAATAGGCACCAAGATATTATTTATTATTTATTTGTGACTGCCCATCATACCACCCACACGATGGGGGCCACAAGGGACAGAGAGAAGCCCCGGGGCTGGGAGCTCTGGCCACTCCCTCCTGATGTGCACTCTGGGATAACAGAGTCAGTCTGTTCTGACCCTTCAACAGGTGAACACCGTCTGAGTTTCACGTCCCGGTTGCTAACACAGTGTGACGCCGATTCGTCGGCAGTGTATCAATAGTCAGCTGGATATGGTGAGTGAGAGCAATCCAGAATAAAGATGTTGCTACTCGTCTCCGAGTCGATTATAAATTATACTCCGTCCCCCTCGCTTCTCTGTCATGCCCAAACCTGACAAGAGAGCAAGTGACGGTCATATTTTCATTCAAATTCAAACACCATGATGCAATTATGTATTTTTCAAGTTTTTCCATAGTAAAAGAAGCTCTGTTGTTAGATAACATGTTTTTAAGTTGTGAACATGTTCTTTTTATTTCCCATGAAGCAGAAGTGGAGCTAGTGAATATAGGACCCTGCTATTGTCGGTGGGGGGAGGAAGATAGGCCACCAGCTATAGGGGGCCCAAAAAGTCCAAAAAAATCTAAAAATCCGAAAAAAATTTAAAAAAATTTAAAAATTCAAAAAATTCAAAAAATTTTGTTTAATAAAAGAAAATTATTGAGTGGCACATATTTTTATTGCAGGGTGGGGTGGCAATTTTTAAATTTCTGCCACTGACATGAACTTACAGCCAAAATCAGAGCCTGAAGTTCTCACGACATCATGTGCACATTGGGTTGTTTCGTTTTGTCTTCAGAAAGTGAAATAATTACTTGTAACTATTACATCATTGTTTCACTTTGTGAAGTCATTCTGGTCATTTTCTTAGCAAAAGCAAGCCAAAAGAAAAGAACATTTGGGAAAAAATGAAAAAAAATCACATAAAAAGCAATTATAGGCATTAAAAAAACCATATAGGAACTAACCCCTGAAATAGGTAAAAATAGGCACTATAAAACTGTCAAAATATTTTTGACAGTTTTTTAACTTTATTGAAAGCTTTCTTTTTATCCACTAATGGATACATAACATTTATATCATAGGTTGCTATTTGATCATTTTGATCTTGCTCTAGATTTTTTATACTATTTACCTAATCTTTAGTAGTGGTATAGGATGTTTCTTCTTTCTGCATTAATTTTTTGATAATTTGTGCCAATCATTTAGCCAATTGACTTGTTGCACTTTCTCTTGTATTGATCACTAGTCTTACTACTTCTTCTTCTTAATGTATCTTTATTCTGCCTGTTATTATTGCAGATCTTCCTTTTTCTAATGGTCTTGTCTACTTATATTCTCTAATAGTCCATAAGTGTTTAGCTTTACTAACAATGTTTTGCTTTTTTATTCAATGGCTCAAAGCTTGAGCTTAGAAGTAAGGGATACTATTGAATACACTCATACCTTGCTTTACAGCCTAGATAAGTTCTGGAAAAATTGGCCGTAAAACAGAAAGCCGTATAACGAATTACTGTGTATACAGTATTTTTTTGGCCTTATAACAAAAATTATGGGCCATAAATTGAAAGAGTGCCATAATTAATAAAGGCCATTATAGCAAAATGCCGTAGAAAGAGCAACCGTATAGCGAGGTATGAGTGTATATATCTGCGCAAGCAGGTGTATGTATTTAATAAGTACAATTTAAGAACGAACACTTTATACATAATAATGTATAAAAACAATTAATCAAATATAAACATTTACAAGAAAATTCCAGTAAATGATACAATTATTAGAATTATAATTACGTGATGTTGTATCTTTTGAGGCCAGTTAAGACTAGGGATTTCTTCTAGATGTGGGTTCAGCTGTATCGTCACAAAACAAGATGTGGTTTGTTCTAAAAGACAATTCGATTTGTAACGCAATGAAATGCTCTACTGCGCAACAGTAATTCTGCATAGCAGCAAGAATTAACTACAAAACACATGGCAATTACAACTAATGGTCCGCAAACCTAAACTAGTTGCTTTCCATTTTAATGGCTCGGTACCAGCTGCGATTGCTCGTTCCCAGCAATGGTTGTTTGATGCCAGTAACGATATATATATATGGAATCTTTCACTATATAAATAATTTAAGATTTCTTTTAAAGTATCAACACACAAGGTTTGTCAATAAAATCAGTAAGCAATCAGGATGAGTTAAGGATTGCAAGAGTTTTTATACATCACATACTGATGGCTAAACCTGTTGAGAAACTCGAGGTTCCCCTCATTGGTGACCTCAACTAAAAGGGAAGGGGGTAAAAGCATATGGGATGCCACTGGCATGTGCAGAGAAAAGCTGTCCTGTCACATGTATCCTTCTAATTTTGTATACAAAGTTGATTTTAAGTGTACTTCAACCTTTGCTTTAGATTTTTCTTCTTCAATAGCTATTAATTTTCCTCCTTTATCAGCTTTCACTACCATTACTCCATTTTCTTTTAAACTTTTTTTAACTTTTTTTAATACTTTCTTTGTTTCTGTAGTTTTTTGTGTTTAGTTTTCTGTTTGAATAGTATCCCATATTTTTAATCTGATTTTGTTTTTATCTGTGGTAATTTTTGTGATTATATTATAATTATAAAAATTAAAATTTATTAATAATTGCAAAACAACTTTTTATAAAAACATGTACAATTTTTAAAAGGCAGTTATTTAAAGAAATGTCTAATTCTCTACTTTCAGCTCATTTTATACTTGTTATTTATTTTTTATAATGTTTTAATAATTTCATATAAGGGCCTGAGAATGGAGCCATCTGTGCTTGGGGCCTTCTGGAGCCCGGGGCTCTAAGCATGTGCCTACTGTGCTAAGGTGGATTTATTTAATTGTGTACTTATTGGCCCACTTGCAGTATGTGAAACTCAAATTACCTTGCACTGCCAATCTTTATAAAAATTTTATTTTGTTCATAGATGGCGCAATGTACAATGAAGGTTAATTTTGTTACTATGGAGATTAATTTGTTATTAAAATGGCTGCTTGAAAATCGTTGTGTAAAGTAAATAGGGGTGCAAAATGGTTGTAGCTAATGTTGCTTTAGCTGTGAAAAGTTCTAGCAATTTAATTCGACGGAGTACGAAGAGTATAGAATTATCCGACGAAGAATTGAGTAAAAGACTAACTCATGTTTACCTACAGGAGAAAAGTATTGAAGAAATTGTAATTATCAAAAAGAGAAATTGGTTGTTACATATTTCTACTTAACATTTTCTTTGGGCCAAATTTAGGGTGATTTGTCACAATGTGAAAATGTCACTGTTGTCTTTTTACAAGACAATTTTATTGCTAAAATGGAAAATTTAAATGAGTTAAAAAATTTAACTCATCTTTACCTTCAAAATAACAGGATTCAGAAAATTGAAAATTTGGAACAGCTGCATCATTTGACTAAACTGTAAGACTTTGTTATTTAAATATCAATACTTGATATAAAATTATAAATTTAAAACATTCTATTTGTAGATATCTGAATAATAACCAAATTGCAGTTGTTGAAAATCTACACAAAAATGAAAAACTATCTGAACTGCATATTCAAAATCAAAATCTAATTGGCAGTGAACAACTTTTATTTGAACCAAAAACTCTTCAAACTTTATCAGTAAGTTCAAATCTTTGTGAAATAGTCAATTTCAATTTATTTTTTTTTCTTTATAAGAAATGTGTTCAAATTCTCAACATATCCAAGAACAATATTGACAATTTATTGGATCTGACTTGTTTGAATCAACTTGTTACTTTAAATGCATCTAATAACCAACTATCAAACTTGAATGAAACTGTCAATGTTATTAAATGCCTCCCACATATTAGTCAACTGGATTTATCCTTAAATCCAATATGTAAAAGTCCACATTACAGAAAAAGAATAACAACAGTAGCAGCATATTTAGGTAGATATAAAAAAAACTGACTAAAAATAATATAAAATAAAATAAAATATTTTATTTTATTTCTTGTAGAAGTTTTGGATAATAAAGAAGTATCCATTACATCTAAAGTATTTTTACAAAGACTGCACAAAAGAAAATCAGAACAAATGTTAAGATTCAAATTAGAACAGGAAATGATGCGGAAAAAGAGATCTGATGCTCAAATGAATTTTTCAGTTTGTTCGAGTTTGGAAGATGAGGCAAATAAAATTATCGAGTCAACTCTGCGTTTATATTAAGATCAAAAATCTCCTTTTTGTGTTTGAAGTATTGCTCGATTCTTTTCATACCGTATCTGAAAAAAGAGTTTAAAATAATTTTAAAAATTAAATTTTAAAAAATTAAATTTTAAAAAATTATATTTTAAAAAATTAAACTTTCAAATTATATTCAAAATTACACAAATAAATCTATGGTTGATAAAGCAGATCCCAGGATTCCACTTATTCCCAGCATCATATGAGTAGCCTGAATTAAAAGAAAAATTGAAAAGAATTGAAATTATACAAAAAAATTGTATTTATTTACCAAACTAAATTTTCTGACTTGAATATAAAGTTTATAAACGTCATCGTAATCGATTTTGCATTTTGAATCCTTGCTTTTGTTTTTGTTGAAATGTATTAAGTATTTTTGCAGCCACTTGATTTGAAAAGCCTCGTCTGGGCATTGACTAAAGTCTGGATCATCTTTGAATCCTTGTTATAAAAAATAATTTTGTAATTAAAGTGATCAAATTGTTTTTTAAATACTTACCAGCATATGAATTAAAAAAAGCTGCAATGTCATAAGCTTGGTAATTATAGTCAGTAAATTCAAAATCAATAAACATAACTTTTTCTGAAATTGTAGTTAAGTTCATTTAATGATTTTGATAAATTATTGTTACAAAGCTAATATACTTTTGTTGTTACTCCATAAAATATTTTCTAGTCTCGGGTCGCCATGACAGTAAACTATTGGTGAGTTGATTCGAGTTAAATGCAATTCTAAGTCATTAATCTCTTTTCTCAACGATTCTTTTGTAGGAAAGTAAAATTTGTATCTGATATTCAGGTATAATATCTTATTAATTATTCAAGAAATTTAAATAAATAATATGTCACTGTTTTTTCCTTCTCAGATTGTTGGATCCAATTAGATTATCCAAATCTTAAACTTGAATGATTTGATTAATGATTTGATAAGGAACAAATTACAATTATATTATGAAGATATCAGCATATTAGGAAAAACCAGGTTATTTTATCTTTGATTTTGAATTATGTTGATACAAGGCTTAA
>JAQFZN010001954.1:0-13196 GCA_034687075.1 Geophilus carpophagus
AATTATTTCCCAAATCGAGATCAGTTAACTAATTTAGGAATTGTATTAGAAGAAGATTTGGTCAGTAAATGTTATTAATGTTTTCCAATTATTTAATCATAATTTTTCTTTGGCTTTTTAGATTGATCCAATTCGTCAATTAATGTCATTTCAATTGGGACAGGATTCTACGAGTCGACGAGTCACACTGACAGCTGAAGAAGTTTCTCAAGATTTAAATGGATTGAAATTACTTCTTGTTAGAAACTTATTTTTAAGAATTTGTTTAAAAATTGAGAATTATTTGTTCATTTTTATCGTAATTTGTAGGAAAACAAATGTTACCATGCAGCTGTAAATTTAACAGGACGTTTATTGGTCTTATTAGGACAAGGAGTTGGGAAAGTTTCACCCACTAAAATTACACCTCAGATTATTCAGGTTTTTGTTTATATCTTTAATATGAATTTGCGTGCGGGGTTTGTAAAACCTTGTATAGCAAATGTGACAGATGGGTGAAAATATGGTATAGTAAATAATTTAATTTAATTTATTCTTAGATTTGGTTTGTTCGAGTTGCTTTACTCGTTAAATTACGTCAATTTGCTATTGCTGAAGTTGAAGCTGCACCTTTTTCAACGTGTGATCAACCTGATTTATATTATGAATTTTATCCTGACATTTATGGACCTCGAAAAGGTGAATTCAATAAAAATATATATTTTTTTAAAAATGTAAATTAACTTTATTTAAAAAAATATTTATAGGGTCCATGGTTCCATTTGCATTTCGCGTTTTATTAGCCGAGCTTCGTCTACATTTATGTCATTTTTCTGAGGCTCTTGATAGACTTTATTCAATATTAACAACAGTTGAGGAAATATTAACAAATTTAAAAGCAGGATTACGTGAAGATGGATCAGATGTAGAAATGATTGAACAAGACAGAAAAGATTCCATAACATTGTGGGAAGAACGGAAAATTAAAGTTTCATTTTCAGTTCTTAACTGTTTATTGACTATGAAAGTAAGTTTTTATAAAATTCATCTTAGAAAAACAAATTAACAAATGTATCATTTATTTTAAATAGGACTATAATGCTGCTGTTACAATCGGACACAAATTAGTCAGTCGGGATCCCAGTTGTCCTCATTTGAGATCCCTTTTAGGAAGAATATTTTTACAATTAGGCGATGTAAATGGAGCAAAGGAAAATTTTAATCAGGCGCTTAAGTTAATGGGTTCTAGTCAAAAAGATAAAATTCTCGAATTGATTAATGGGTAAGAGAACATACTGATTTTTAAATATTAATAATTAAATTTTTCTTTTGTTTATTTTATTTTTAAGTGGATTATTAGCAATTGCGCAGAGTGAATTTGAAAATGCACACTCCAAGTTTAAAGAAGCTATTGAGTTGGATCCAGGAAATCCGTTGGTAAATTTCATTTAAATTTTAATGAACATACTTAAGCCGCCATTTTGAATTTTGTATATTTTCAGATTATAAACAACATGGGTGTTTGTTTACTATATATGGGTCGTTTAAAAGATGCGTTGAAGATTCTCGAAGGTCCAATTCATCAAAAACCACATCAATTTCTTCACGAAGGAATTTTATTTAATGTATGCACTTTGTATGAGTTGGAATCTTCACGCAGCACTGAACGTAAACAAGCTATGCTTAATTTGGTTGGGACATATTGTAGTGATGCATTTAATGCAACATGTTTGAAATTACCACTCCCAACATAAAAAAATATTTAAAAATCTTTATTTGTTAAAAAAAAATTTAACAATACAGTAAAATAATAAAATTTATTGCTTATGGAACTGTACGAGCCATGAAAACCAAATTTGATCAAATTCTTGGTGATAGTTTGTGAGAGAACAATTGGTTGCAATTTTTTTCTCTAATTTTGAGATATCTTCAAATTCGGATTTTTCATCATCTTTTCTAATATCACGACTCATATTCTATAAAATTAAAAAATAATAAGTAATATTACAAATAAATTAATAATAAATTACCATATTTTAGTTAAATAGGCCACACATATGATCTGCATTTGTCAAATATTGTTTAAAAAGACATTTACAATATACATTTAATTCTTAACCAGAAAGTAATTGTTATTTTCATTTTCACCATTTGTGGACGTTAAAATGAAAAAACGATTTTACAATTTAAAATACAATTTTGCTATTTAAAAAACAGTTGAAAATTATTAATTCTTATAAAATTTTTGTTTTTCTATTTTCTATTAGCCACACAAATATAAGCATAAACCACAGCCATGTTCACTAAAATACAGTAATAAATTTTTTTATACTTCTTGTGCAGTTGTTAAAAATATAATTGGTAATGAAAATGCTTGAATATCCACATTAATCTGCATAAAAAATTAAATATGATTATTAATAATAAATTGTAATTTAACACATGAAGTCTTCAACCTGTTTTTTAATCTCCTGTTTCTTCTGATAGTTTAAGTGCCTTTGATTACTATCTATGGTTTCTAATAACACCCTAAAACAGTACAAACAGATTAAATAAACGAAAGTCTCAATTTCATTTTTCACAGTTTAAATTACCTGCATCTTATCAAACATGATGTTATTAATAAAATAATATTGTATTGATCATTAGACAACATACAAATATTTACATCATTGTTTATCGCTGCTACGCTTAAGGGAATACGATGCAAATTAGCATAAGATTTTCCTAAATTCAACCAATATTCATAACAAAATTGATGATATCCAAGCACATTTTTCCACATACAAATTTCATCTAAAATGAAAACATATTTTAATTAAATATTATATGTATTATCTATTAATAGTAATACAAACGTTAAATTTAACCTTTATAATTCTTGTTTAAAAAATACAATTCTGCTTTTAATTTCCAAACTGAACACAACTGAGTTGAACTTTTAGCCATTTGCATCTAAAAGTAGAAAAAAAATATAAATAGAGCATTTAACAGTGTTCAGGTGTATTAAAATTATTTTTAATTTACTAATTCATCAATCCATAACTCGGCGCGAATTAAATCTTTTAACTTTATAGCAGATCTAATCATTCCTTCAAGAGAATCTCTTCTGATGGTTGCATTTGACGATTCTAACAATGGAATTACGTTGGAGTAATTTTCAATTGCTTCTTCATATTTTCCTTTAATATAAAGTCTATCTGCTCGAAATTTTATTCTCGAAGCATTTTCTGCGTCTTCACTACCGTCTTCATTAAACCACTATAAAAAAAATAAATAAAAAGTTTATAATTTTATAACAAATAAATTAAAAAGTTGTCGTAATTTCCATGGCAACAAACCTCTGCCGGACACAATTTCGGAGTATAATTTCCATCAACTGAACGATCGGATTTAGTTTTGTTACAGTACTCATCGAATAGAGTGTCGTGAAATTGAGTAACAAGATCCATTTGTAAATCTAAAATCATTTGATACAGGCATATTCATTCAATCTAAACAACGTGCGTGTTACCTTGTGACGAAGATTATCAACAACCAATAGAAAACAAGTTAAGATATCGTAAATAAATAATCAACCAATTGAAATTTATCTTTTATTTTTATTACGCTTTTCATTGGTTATTAACATAACCCCTTGGTTAGTTTTCTACCTCGCTTCATTACTTCACGAAATATAAGGTAATACTGACATTAAACATTTATTTTCCTGTATATTAAATAAAATTTTTGAACTTGCAAACATTTAATTCGCTTTTTTTTTCTTTGTTTAGGGATTTAAAGGTATTGTTTATCATGTACGTGCTTCCACAACAAAGATAAAGATTGTTATCCAATAGTTTGTTAGCATCGTCTGGTTCATAATTCAAACCCGTGTCATGGCCGAATGCAGCTGCAATTTACTGTTTTTAACAATATTTTTCTTTATTATTTTGGTTTCATCCACACCACATTCACATCGAAATGTTTTAAACCGAGAGCGTGAAAGTGATGGTGCATTTAGCCCCAAAGATAAAAACCATTTCACGGATGGAGAACATCATACTGAGTTCGACCATGAAGCGATTCTCGGTAAATATTAGAAACCGGTCTAATTAATTAACAAATCACTTTAATTAATGTTGTAAAATTTACTTTTTAATAGGTAGTAGGGATATCGCTGAAGAGTTTGATCAGCTGAGTTCAGAAGAAGCGAAAAAAAGGCTTGGCGAATTAGTTTTAAAAATGGATAAAAATTCTGATGGTTTTGTGGATAAAGAAGAGTTAGTTAATTGGGTTTTGAGATCTTTTAAGTAAGTTTATAGTTTTTTTTTAATGATGAATGGATTAATAAATATAATATTTATTCATTTTAGATTATTGAGTGAAGAAGAATCTCTAGAAAGGCTGGAAGAAGCTGATGCTGATGAAGATGGTAAAGTCACATGGAAAGAATACATATCAGAAACGTATGGAATTAATGGTGAGGATGACGAAAGCATGGATAGTCAAGATATAGCTGAAGAACAAAAGGTTGTTAATTTTGTTTTTACTTTTAAAAAAATTAATTCTTTGTTTTTAATTATTTATGATTAATTTTTTTTCAGATGTTGAAGGAAGATGAAGAAATTTTTCAAGTTTCTGATTTGGATAATGATGGGTATTTAACCCAAGAAGAATTTTTAGCTTTTACACACCCAGAAGAACATCCTCATACATTAAAAACTGTGTACAAACGAACAATGAGTGAGAAAGATCTGGATATGGATGGAGTTTTGACCTTTCAAGAATTTATTGGCACTGAAGGTATAATAAAAGTTCAAAGTTATTAATAATTTCATGAGCTTATTTATTGTTTTTTTATTTTATTTAGGTAGACAACATGACAAAGAATGGATTTTGTCAGAGAAAGATCGTTTTGATAATGATTTTGACCGAGATAAAGATGGGAAGTTAAATGAAAATGAAATTTTGTTATGGCTGGTACCAAACAGCAGGTATGCATGAAACATAACTGAATTATTATTTTTATTTACAAACCGGTATTATTATATCTTTATTTAATATTTTAATGATTTTATAGGGATGCAGCAGAACAAGAAGCTGATCATTTGATTCAAAGTGCCGATGAAAATATGGATCTTTTATTAAACATGAAAGAGATTTTAGATAATCACGATGTGTTCGTTGGAAGTGAAATTACAGATTTCGGACAACATCTTCACGATACCAATAAATTTAATGATGAATTATAGAAAGAATTTATTTTTATTACCTTTTGATTTTATTGCAAGTATTGTAATTACTATTCTCGAAGCGGAATGTTAGTTTTATATTTTACTACACGAAATTGAAAATTAATTTTATGTGACCATTTTTTATATTATAAATTTAATTTTTAAAATATTGTATCAAAATTATAAGAATCAAAAAAATTAGTGTCAAAATAAAAAAAAAAACGATGACATGGTATACACAATTCTAAATAAAATACAATTTTGTTATATGTTCTATTAATTCACTCTTGTATTTATTTATTTTATTTATTTATTTTACTGGTCTTTGGCAGTAAACTATAAGTACATTGCGGTATTTTGCCGCTTAAAAAACTGCGCATGCCTTAACTACAGCGTATTTATTTAATTTTATCTAAATCTACAGCTAACAAAAGTTACCTACAATAACTGCATAGAGCATTTGAAACATAAATTAAAAATTATAAACAAAAACATAATAATTCCGTCAAATCGTCATCTTTTCCCTTTTTTACATTTGATTTATACCCGTTCCAGGTTTTCACTTCACTCTATTTGTAGTAGCGGAAAAGGCGCAATGTTATCTGGCGAATATCCGTTTCTGCGTCTCTTACGGTACCATAACTGAAAGTAATTTTATATTATATCTTAAAAATTTCTCTCTTTATAGGAAACACTAAAAAACACATCATATCAAGCCGAAATCTATCAGACAATTGTGCAAAATGGGCGACTCTCAACGTCTCAAGTTATACATAACACACGTGGCGGCTGAATCGACTTTCATAAAACTATGGGCTCAGCTTGATGGAGAAGTACCGAAACAAATAGATGACTGTTTAAACGAGCTAGAGGCGAAATTTGAATTAGGGCAAGGAACACCTCACCCGGTAAATATTCAAGTAAGCGACATTTGCTGTGCCAAATGCTCCGAAGATGGAAAATGGTATCGCGCACGAGTATCAGATCTGTCTACGGTTTTATCCGGTAAAGTAGGAGTGAAATTCATCGATTACGGCAACTGCGAAGATGTCCAAATCCAAGATCTAAGAAAAACAGACAATCCTATATGTCAAGAACCACCACAAGCGAAACCATTCATTTTAGCCGACGTTAGATCCGTTGGCCTAACTTGGGATAAAAACACCATTCAATTTTTACTTAGTAATCTACGCTACCAGGAATTCGACGCGAAAATTACTGGTACTCTAGGATCACTACCAACAGTTCATATTTCAATACCATATAACAAGATATTAGAAGATTTAAGCCTTTTATTGATAAAAATGAAAGTAGGTGTGAAATCTGCTAAAGAAAGCTACGTGCAGCAAGAAGTGAATTTAAATGAAGAATGTGCTGTATACATAGCTAATGTAACGTCGTTAGAAGAATTTGTTATTAATTTGACTGAAACTGAAGACGATTTACTTCAATTAAACGAAGATGTGAATAAATTCGTAACCGAAACTACTTTGGAAGCTTTATCTGAACCAATACTTGGTGCGCCATGTTTGGCCAAATTCTCAGATGATTCGTTTTACCGTGCTAAAATACACGGTATTAACAATAACACCTATAGAATATTATATGTTGATTATGGAAACTCGGATTTCAAATCGGTGCTTGAGTTATATCAAATTCCATCTCGATTGATCACTCAATTACCAGCGCAAGCACTGAAATGCAGATTAAAAGATGGCGACACTATTCCCGAATCGGCGGCCATTATTAAACTTTTTAAGGATCAAACAACTGATAAAGAACTAAAATGTCGTTTCACGAGTAAAAATATGGATACATTTACTGTTGATTTGGTTGATGAAAATGGTATTAACCTATCAGCGTTTTTAAAAGAAAGTCGTTTGAAATTAATTCCAAATCTACCGTTAACATCTGCGCCATGTTTTATTCATCAAATTCTACAAGTAGGAAATGCACACGAAGTAGAAATAACTCACGTCGAGTCGTTGAACTGTTTCTATCTGCGTCTTTTATCTCTACGAAACACCTTCGAAGAACTGGAAGATCAATTATACATCGAAATGAATGCATCTGTTAATCCTTTGATGGAAAAAGAAATTATCAAAGGACTAGCATGTTGCGTTCGAAAGAACTACACGTGGTGTCGTTGTCAAGTGATTCAAGTCGTAATCCAAGGTATGGTGAAGATTCAATACGTCGATGTTGGCGATACGGAGGTCGTACCAACTACACGATTGAAGCGATTACCCTCTGCTTACACCCGTGATCCACCGGTGTTGGCAAAGGCTTGTGCGTTAAATAATTGCGCACAAAATTCATCCGATTTTGGCTTCGATTTGGAACGAATGACCGCGTCCAATACGCTTTTAGCTCAAGTTAAAGGTGAAGAAGATGGGAAGATTTTGGTTGATTTGTTCAATGTATTGGCGATACCACATGTTGAAATTAACAAGCAGGTTAATCAGTTGATGTATAGTCGAAGGGTTATGATTCCTGATGCTATCTTAAAGGATGTTGAATGCGTTGTGGTTATGAATGTTGATGATAATGGCGTCATTTACGGACAGTTGACCAAGTTTCCGTCTGAGCAGTTGGATGATTTTCAAGTAAAATTGCATGATTTTTATTCGAAAATACCAGGGAAAGTCGTTGGATTTGAAGATCGGTTTTGCGTTACTGATTTTACTGAGGATGGGTTGTATTATCGTGGCGAGATTTTAAAGGAAGATAAAGGGAATGTTGAAGTTTATTATGTTGATTATGGGAATGTTGAGATGAAGGCAAAAAATAGTGTTAAAGTGCTTGATTCGTCTTTTGCGAGTTTGCCAAGGCAGATTGTGCGAATGAAATTGATTGGAGAGGATTTTTTGATCGATGACGAGTTTAAGAATGTTTTTATGGATTCTACGATTGAGGTTAAGTTTCTGGAGAAGAGTAAGAGGTTGAATCACTTCGTTCTTACAATGCATGCGACGAATGCGAGTGTCAAGATGAAAATTGCGAATCTTCAAATTAACCAGTCCAAAAAGAAAATCAATAAAACTCCGATATATACTAAGAAAACTATTAAGTTTTCTGATCCTGTTTTACGTACGTTTATTTAGTTTTATTGATAAATAAATTTGTTTTATTTATTTATTCTTTTTTGGATGTTTTAGGCGAGAAGGAAATTGTGATTGTAACTCATTGCGTTAACCCTAATTTGATCGGATGCCAACTTCAAAAAAATGCAGCTGAATTGCGGGAGTTGTGTGATGTGACAACAGCGTATGCAAAAGAACCTGATTCGATGGTAAGTAAACGGATTAAATCGCATTGTAATGTTTTTTTCAAATATGACAATGATTAATTGCAATTTTTTGATATTTATGATACTATATGAGATATCTTCAATATCGTGATGTTTACGATATTGAAATATTGCAAAATTTAAATAAACATTAATTAAGAATCAATTTTTTATAAATCAATAATCGCAAAACATCCAACAGCCCAAGTTTTGACTAGTAAAATAATTTATAAAATTATAAACAAAAAATTACTTTCTTTTTTCAATTTTCAGAAAAGAAAATTGCAGTCGCCATTTGTCGGGCAACCATGCATTGCTGATTATTATGGAGATTGGTACCGAGCAGAAATTAAACAGATTTGCAGTCCTACAGAAATTGAAGTGATGTATGTAGATTTTGGAAATTCGGAAAAAATTAGTTTGGATTTGGTGCAAAAAATTAGTCCAAATTTTTTAACTTTGCCAAGGTATTATAATTATTTTGATTAATTAGTAAATTATGTTTTTAAAACATAATTAAATTTGTTTTGTGTATTCAGACAGTGCATTTTCTGTAAATTGGACGGACTTGACGGTTTTAATTGGACTGATGAAGAGAATGCCATTTTGGATAAGATGATTAAAGAAAATTCATATTGTGCATCTATTAATTGTAAGAAAATTCAAATACTGTAAAACAATAAAAACGTACTGATTATTAAAATTTAAATTATAACATTTTGTTGCAGATATGGCAGAAAGGAAAGAGCCCTATTCTGTTACTTTAGTAGATGGACATCAAATTATAAATCAAAAGTACCTTAAAACTGTACGACCTGAAGCTAATATATCAACAAAAGCGAATTGGTCTCCAGAAACAAATTTCACACCAAAAAATTCGTGGTCAGCGGAAAACCGACAAACTAATTTAAAAGAAAAATACACAAAAAATTCTTGGAATTCTTCTGATAATAGTAATTAATCTTTATATTCAATTATTTAAAAAATAAAATAAATTGTTATTGAGTTGAAAACGTTATTTTACAAGCTTTCCGATTGTTTAAGAAAAGTAAATACAATCATGGTTGGAAGTGTACGTAAAATTTAAAATGTTTTGTTTTCTTTTAATACGTTTATTATTATTTTATATTTTGTTTCATATTAATTTTTAAAAATTTTATTAATTCAATTTAATTATTTTGAAAATTTAGATCCAAAACCACAATATAATACCAACGATTACAATTCAAATCGAAAACAAAATTATTCATACGACGAAAAGAAACGGGGCTATAACAACACCAAACAAGCAAACGGGTGGAACAGCTCACCAGTGACATCACCTCGGTCGAACTCCGGATCCGACCGTTTTCAACCAAAGGATACCAACTGGAACGAACCAAAATCTTTTAAATACAATAACCAAAACAGAGGCGAAGGCGCTGGTAAAAATTGAAAAAAAAATCAAATAATAATAACAATAAAATTAATTAACATTTATTTATTCATTACATCATCTAGATAACTGTAATGGCTTATCAGCCGACCTAAATCCACCACAATCGTTCGAAAACTGGAACGATAACTCAGAAACTCGTAAAGAACCACTGAAACATACCCCATTTTCAGTCAGCGAATCAGATGTGCACAGCGGAAATTATAAATGCAATTCCTTACCAATTGGAACAACAAAAGAAGTCGTTATTTCCTTCGTTCAAAGTCTCTCAGAATTCTATGTTCAGTTAACAGAAGAAACTGAGAAATTAGATTTATTAGGAGAGAATTTAGCAGTTGAATACAATGATGATTATCAACCGTTAAAAAACATTAGGATTAACACACCTTGTTGTGCGAAATATTCCGTAGACGAAAATTGGTATCGAGCTCAAGTGATGAATTGTAGTGGTACCGAAATCGGTATAAGATATATCGATTACGGGAACACTGATAAAGTTAAACCTGAATGCATAAAGGGTTTAAAGAGAGAGTTCTGTGAGTTACCAATTCAAGCGATTAAATGTTCACTGCACAACTTAAAAGCAATAAATGAAGATGATGTTACTCGCTTTTCCGAGTTAGTTTTGGAAGCAAATTTCAATATGCAAGTTGTTTCTACTGGTGGAAACGGTAACTTGAATGTGAATTTATTCGATGTAACTAATTCGACATCAATTGCTCAGATATTAGTAGATGAAGGACTTGCTACTTTTGAAAAAATCGCAGCTACAAGTTATAACAACTTGGAAATAGCTGCTGGTACTACATCTGACGTAACATTGACTTGGTTCATAAATCCAGCGTGGTTTTATGTCTATTCATTGAACGAAAGTGCTGTTTTTGATCGATTGATGAATGAAATTCAAGAATATTACGCTCTATCTGAAAATCAAATGTTTTCTGTACCTGAATGGAAAGAAGGAATGGCGTGTGCCGCTCAGTTTACTCAAGATGATGTGTGGTATAGAGCCAGGATAAAATCGATTGTAGATGATGATAAAGTCCAGGTTGAATATGTGGATTTTGGAAATGGAGAAATTACTGATAAGAAAAGGGTGTGCGGATTGGAAAAGCAGTTTTCGCTTTTGCCAGCTCAAGCTATCAAGTGTCGACTGAGATCCATTCGACCTGTTGGTTCGAGGTGGGATACAATTCCGCAAGCTAAAATGGAGGCTTGTTTTGGGAAGAGATCGAAATGTACTTTTTATGCGTCTCATAAAGGTGCTTATTTAGTTGATCTCGAAAACGAGGGACAATCTGTTGCTCAAGCAATTGTAAATGATGGATATGCGCTATTTACATCGTCTTATTCAACTTCCATGACATCTACCAGCAGTGAAGGTAAATAGGTTTATTTTTATTTTATACGGAAATGACGTTTTTTTTACTTTTTTAATTTTAATCAGTGGTATTTTTGAATGTTAAATAACGTTTAACTTTTTTGACAGTTAATATATTTTTAACTTTCAATTTGCCCGCCATTAATTTGTTGCATGTTTTGTATGTGACGTCATTTCAGCGTATTTTTTCGGAACTTAGCGCGAACTACGAGGTTACAAATTCGAGTACAGTTAATTGTAATTCATGGGTTTTATCTGCTTTCATGAAAAGTTTAAGAATTAGTGAGATAAAATGGTTGTTGTAAAGCAAAAAAAGCATCGTCGATTGTATATTTACTCATTTCCTGGTATATTTAACACTAAAATATAATTTAAAGTAGCGAAAATGCTTTTCTTCATTTCTCATCCTAATGGTACTTTAATTTTAACAGCAGAAACGATAAATCCGTACACACCGTTTGAAATGGAATGGAAAAAGGATGACTACAAGGATGTAGTCGTGTGTTCGTTAGGGAGTATTGACAGATTTTGGTGCCAACTACTTAATTGCCAAAAACCATCACTTGCGACTCGGTTAAATGAATATTACGGCGCATTATCGGTGAGTGTTAATTTATTAGATAAAATATTATTCTATTAATTAAATCGAGGTTAATTATTGGAAAAAAACGTATATTAAATATAAAAAAAAATTATTTTAATTAACATTTTTATTTATTATTCATTTAAACTTCATTTTCCGTTATGATTTTTAGACTTTGGATCAGAAATTGCTGAATCCTAAGAAAGGAACAGCTTGTGTAATTAAATCAGCACGAGATGAGAATTGGTATCGAGCTGTGGTTCAAAACAGACCAACTCCAAGCAAATTATGTGTGTCGTGTGTTGATACTGGAATGGAAGAAGTCGTTCACATTACACAAGTAGTTGATTTAACTTAAATTTTTATTTATTTTTATTTACAAATTTTTTTTTTTAGGCCAAAATCATCACAACGGAATTTTTAAAAATACCAACAGCAGCTTTTCCTTGCACTTTGCAAGGAGTTTCTACAGATGTAAACCCAGATGATTTCATCCGGGCTACTTACATGAAGGAATTTGTTGCTCAGATTAAGGACCAATATGCTGATGTATTTGAAATTGTACTTTTCGAATTAAGTGAAAAAGAAGACAGGAATTTGAACGAATTATTAGCTTCAACAGTTGCTGTTGAAATACCAGATTCGGATGGTATGTCAACTGTAATTCGCATTTGCAAATATCAACTGTCTTATCTAAGTCGTTAAATGATTAGCTTATACTAACTTGCTTTCATATTGCGCTTAATTTTCCTTAATTAGTTCCCCCTATCTTCGAACTTGACACTGAGAACACCGGTGGCGGTTTAGAAAGCAAACGGAATTCTTATTTCCTGGAACACCGACTTGATCCGGATAGTTTTGGTTAATTATTAGATTTTAAATGTTTCTTTTAATTAAAATTTAATTAGTATATAAGCTTATATTAAATATTATAGTTATTGCAATTTTTTTTAATGCTTTGATGTCTTGTTTGTTTAGTTATTTCTTGTTTCATTTTTATTTTTATTTTTATTTTTTCTTAATGTGATATATTTTATGCAGATTTGTTGGCATCGTTTGCGTCTGTTGATTTGGATTGGTCAATTGGTGAGGATAAGATAGTGAGAATTTCGAATTTAGGAAAACCAGAAGCGTTTTGGTGTCAATTTGATTCATCAGTCGAAAAATTAGATTCGTTGCATGGGAAATTAGAAGAATATTATGCAAGTCAATCGGTATGTTTTCAATTTTTTAAATAGTAGAATTTCGATTATCCAGATTGCATAACATAAAATACAAATTAGTGAATGGGTTTAATAGTATACTTTTTTTTT
>JAQFZN010001955.1:0-13193 GCA_034687075.1 Geophilus carpophagus
ACATTTATTTCACACCATACGTAAAAAAGTCTTACATAATTCTGCAGACATTATGCAGAAAATATCTTAACAGAATATTTTCTGCAGAAAACACCTGCGGAATAAATTCCGCAGAATAATTTAGGCACGTTTCTGCAGAATTCTGTAGAATTTTTTCGTATGGGTGGGACTGAGTAATTGTTGCTCAGAACGAACAATTGATGGAAGTCGACTTTTGCAAATTTAGTCATAGTAGCCATGTTTTCTTGAAGTCAATTTTTACTGCATCATCCAATTCGATTGCCTTTTAGGACCAACCACATCTTGTTTTGTGATGATTCCAGCTGAACTCACACCGAGAAGAAATCCGTAGTCTTAACTGGCTTTAAAAATACAACAATCGCATAATTATAATTTCATTTGTACCATTTTTCTAGTATTTTCTTGTATACTTTTATATCTGATTAATTATTTTCATACATTATTGTGCGTAAATTGTTAATGTTTAATTTGTACTTATTAAATATATACAGATATTATATTTATTAATAACCCTTATTTCTAAACTCGCGCTTTGAGCACTGGAATAAAGAAGCTTGTTTTCTGACTTGAGAATCTCTCGTTTTGTGTTTCCATTTATTTTATTTCTACTTGATCATAAATCTGTGCCGTCGCAATTGTGTTTTCGTCTCAGCACAGTTTTGCTTTCTAATGCTGTTTCAGTGATGCAAATACAAAATTTAATCAATCTATTTAGTGAAACATTTTAAATTGTTTGAAATGGAAATTTCAGTTGAAGGAACTATATTTAACAAAAGTGACAGAAATTTTACACATAATTCACTCAACAAGTTACTAAAATTGAAAGTTACAATTATATATGAATCGGTGTATTTTTTGTAACCCAACAAGTTTACATTCGCAATTTTATTTTTTTGATGCAATTTTTGTGTTTTTATTATCACGATCAGTTATCTGTTAAATAGTAAGTTTTTGTAAACATTTTTTATGTTCAAGACACTGTCAATTAAACCATGACTCTAAGCCCATCTATGTCAAATTATGTGTTTATATATTTATTTTATCAATTGAATAGCAAATATTGCAAACAACATGTATGAGTTTTTATGTTTACGGAAGCTTGTATGAATGATATATCATTTAATATATGAAAACAATTTCATCCTAAAAATTTAATGAATCAAATTCAACATGCGTTTAAAGAATTTATTTGTTGCTGCCAGATGTTGTAAATAGCAAAGCCAATCAGGACCAATTTTCCTGACGTCACACATTATATACACACATGTATATATAAACATTTAAATTCGTATTTAGTTCTCAGACAATTAAGACAACTTTATAAGTTACATATTTGTCAAACTATAACAAGAAATAAACATGAGTTCTTCAGGATCAGAAACTTCATCATACAGAGATAATCATTTCAGTGGTAGTCAGTCAGAACGAGAAAAGTGTTTGAAAAATTCTTCAACGTTATACGTCGGTAACTTGTCGTTTTACACAAAAGAAGAACAAGTTTATGAATTGTTTTCTAGAGCCGGAGACGTGAAGACAGTAATAATGGGCTCAGATAAATTTGAAAAAACTCCATGTGGTTTTTGTTTCGTTGAATATTACACAAGAGCTGATGCCCAACATGCTGTGAATTATATTAACGGTACACGTCTTGATAATAGGATAATTCGAACCGATTGGGATGCTGGGTTTGTTCAAGGAAGACAATATGGACGGGGTAAAACGGGTGGCCAAGTTCGAGATGAATATCGTACTGATTTTGATGGAGATCGTGGTGGTTATGGAAAATGTATCGGATAAAAATCAAACTTATAAAAAATTAAAAATTTGATTATTAGTTGTAAAATTTAAAATAATAAAAATCTTTGATTTATTTGTTATTTTTATGTTCATTATTTTTTTTTTAGATAAAATTAGCAAATTCAAAAGCTTAGCATTTGTGTCTTTACTGGTAGTGACGTTAAAATACAACAGCGTTGACCTTTAATGACGTTTTAATAATATTTCAGTGACGTAACCACTTGTAGACTTTATATAAAACTGTCATAAAACTTCACATCACGAACATCAAGATGTCTACAAACCATATTGATATTGCTTCGACTTCCACACAAAATAATACAAACATTCAATCTGATTTAACTTGGGATAATTTTTGGCCGAACAAATTACTCGCAATTCAAGCAATACAACCAGACAAAGATACAAACTTTACAAAAAAGTTTGACGTGCCAATGGCTAGGGTGATGAATATAATGAAGTTAGATGATAGTGTCAACCATGTTGCGGTAGAAAGCAAAGCACTGCTGACGAAAGCAGTTGAGTTCTTTATCGAAGATTTAACACGTCATACTTGGAGAGAATCAGAAGCGAACAGGAAACGTACTCTATTTCGTAAGGATTTAGAGAAGACGACAAAAGAAATCATTTTATTTCATTTCCTATTCGACATAACTAACACTGATGAGAAAAATCCGCGTTTATTACCTTTATTATCACAATTTGACACGCAATATCAACAGTTACTCAATCACCAGCAACAAAATACAACTCCCTTCCTCGAACAATTTGTTCAAGTCGAAGTTGGTGAAGATGGAACTGATCCTGAACCACTCAGACATCAAGATCTGTTTTTGCCAATAGCTAATGTGGCGAATATTATGAAGAAAGCCATTCCGAAAAACGGCAAAATTTCAAAAGAAGTTAAGGAATGTTTACAAGAGTGTGTGTCAGAATTTATAAGCTTCATAACCAGTGAAGCTAGTGATCGGTGTAATCGGGAAAGAAGAAAAACTATTATCGGTGAAGATATAGTGTTGGCAATGACTACGTTAGGTTTTGATGATTACATTGATCCTTTAAAACTCTACTTGCAAAAGTATCGGGAAGTTGCTATAAATGCTAAAGGTGAAAAAGCATTAAATGTTAGTCAAAGAGATACTGGTTTGGAAGAATTGGCAGAAGATTTAATTTCTACTCAAACCGAAGGTACTAATGTGTTGACAATAGATCAGAATGGAGAAGCGAAGATTATTTATGTAACAACTTATCCAAATCAGAACACAACAATCGGAGATGCTTTAATATGAAATGTAGTTTTTAAGTTATTCTTGAAATAAATATTGTTTGAATTTTGTACAGAAAATTGTTAAAATAAACATGTAAATATTAAAAATGGTAATATACTTTATTTTTAAAATTATAAATACATTTTTTTCAAGTTTTTATAATTTATAATTAAATAAATTATCTATTACTATTTATATTTTATTTTCGTAATTAAACTTACAAAATTGACACTAGATGTCATTACGACATAATTAATCTTATGGCGCTTGTGTTGTAAATCACATGTACATTTATAAAATTGTTATTGGTTATGTAAATTGTCCAAGTATTTAATTAAAATAAATCCTACATTTCAAATCACATACTTGTTCATAATGTCTAGAATACAAAGTGCTTCAAATACACAAACATTAATTGCTCCTGTTATTCCTTCATCAGTAACCGGAACCTGTTTGGAGACTTTTTGGATCGACAAAATCAACCAAATGAAAGCATTAGATCCAAGCGATAGTAACAATAAAGGAAAAAGTATGTTGTCACTGACTAGAATTATAAAAGTCATAAAATGTTACCAAGATGTGAAAACTGTCAGCTTAGAAAGCAAATGGCTAATACTTAAAGCTGCTGAGTTTTTCATCGAAAATTTAACTCTTCACGCTTGGAATGTAACGAGTACTGCCAAGAGACGTGTGATATCGAAAGCAGACGTAGTAACCGGCACTGATAATAATGAAGAGTTTGATTTTTTGATTGATATTGTTCATGAACCTGGTTTAACAATATTACCCAAATTCAAGTTCGATGATGCTCTACATAGACATCAAATGTTAAATGTGCAGCAAGAGAAAATTTTGTGGAATAAACCACTGAATCGGTGAACTGATAAAAATTGTAGTGTTTCTTAAGTTTAATTTTGTTTGTTTATTTTAATCTTAGATTTAAATTATAAGAATAAATGAAAAATTGAAAAACTAAAATAATGACCCTGGTTTTATTTGGGAGATTTTAATAATTTATTATTAATTTCCTATTAATGATATCAATTTATCCAACAAAAATTATTTTATTCAAATTTTAATATTTTCTCCCAAAAAATTTAAACATTTCGTTATAAATAAAGAAATTGAGAATTTAATATGGCGGTTTCTATTTTCATTTTCTATTATTCTTTATTTTCAATTTCAAGTTTGTGTTTAATTCGTAAATTCATCAGACTAATGCAATTTTATGTTTTAATTTTCAATTTTTTTTAAATTAAAAGATAATTTGTATTAATTTTTATATAGAAATCATTTTTATTTTGCTCAGAGTTCATAAGACTGATTTCGTTTCTCATGTTCAGTCCCGCAAGTCAGCCGACAATGTTTGACGTCATATTAGCGTAATTTCGTATTTTTTAAATTAATTTTTATAAGCATACAACACACAAATATAAATTATCAAATTAAATTTAAATAAATCAAAATACAAATTTATACATAAATTTAAAAAATAACAAAAAAAAATTAAAAGAAATGCGAAACTATTCTTCGGCTTACTTCCGCCTCCCGCTCTGCCATACCTAAACGAAAAAGAAAGGAAGCTTGTCCGAACGTGTGTTTGTCGCGTTATCCTCAACTGGCGGCATCGATTACTCGGCCCAATGGCTGGCTTGCCGAGGAGAATAATCAAGGTATAAAATAAGGACAAGTCGAAATCTTGCCAATTCATATAAAAACTAAAACCGAAATACCCAAAAGGACAGGAAAAATAAAGATAAAAAAAATTTCTGAATTGATTGAAATCTTTTGTTAAGAAAACTGATCATTTGTTCATTATTTATGAAGGAAACTCAACGTTTGATGGCCGAACCAGTACCTGGAATAAGCGCGGTTCCCGACGAACAAAATGCTAGGTATTTTCATGTTGTAGTCGCTGGTCCAGAAGGGGTGAGTTGAGGGTGTTTTGAATGAGTTCCCTGAGTGAATTTCTATGCAAACATGTACCTAAATGCAAACAATTTACCAATAATTATGTCTGAACAGTGTTTGTGTAATTATTTTGGATACACAATGAATTTTTTGCATTTTTTTTTGCACACTAATCACAAATGTTGATTTATAGTCTAAGAAAGTGCATCACATGTTTGTTATGAATTTATTATCAGTGGGAACTAAATATAACTAAATATATATTCAAAAGAATTAATAAATATATTTATTTTTTTATAATAGTCTCCATTTGATGGTGGTGTGTTTAAATTAGAACTCTTTTTGCCTGAAGAGTATCCAATGTCAGCTCCTAAAGTGCGTTTCATGACAAAAATCTATCATCCAAATATAGATAAACTGGGACGAATTTGTTTAGATATTTTAAAAGGTAATTATGTAGTTTATATATTACTATTTATTAATAAATGTTATTATTTTTTTTCGTAGATAAGTGGAGTCCTGCATTACAAATTCGCACTGTACTATTGTCCATCCAAGCTTTGCTTAGTGCTCCTAATCCGGATGATCCACTGGCTAATGATGTAGCTGAACAGTGGAAAGTGAACGAAGCAGAAGCTATTAAAACGGGTAAAAGTGGGAAAAATTCGTGAACATTGATATTGATAAAAGCAGACATTTTATATAATAAGAAGTTTCTAGTATTTAGATTGAAGGATTAATTAAAAAGTCGAGCTTGATAACGTTTAACAGTTTGATTTAGCTCGATTGCAACATTATTTACTCAAAAAATCTACTTAAAATAAAATTATATCATATTTTATAAAAAATTCTTATAAAATGTTTAATTTTCTGCGGCCATGTTTGTTGAAGTAAAAATATGATTTTCAAAAAATTGTCTGTTGAGATAATTTTTTTTTAATTCGATTAAAATATTGTGCATGAATAATAGATAAAAACTGAATCAGATTGATCGGAATTCAGATTAATTCCATTGCTTGAAACTTCCTATTATATAAAAATTTAAAAATATGAATAGGACCGGTCCATTTGTGCTACATTTATTCATAAGCTTAGATAAAATATAAAAATTCAATTCTAAAAATTAAGCATATCTGTTTGGAAATTTTACCATTTATTTCAAAATTCAAATTTCAATTTATACTTTGTTTTTATTAAGTGTTCACGAACATTATGCATTATTCAGTGTTAACTATAACGTCTAATATTATGAAAATATCTATTTCAGCTCGAGAATGGACACGATTGTACGGGAAAGGAAACTGAGAATGAAGTGAACTAATTCAACTTTTTTTTTGTTTTGTTAAATTCCCTGGCACTGTCAATTTTTTTCTGTAAACTTAACTTGTTTTTCTTGTATCTCGATATCGCTATGGGAAATGGTCGATAATTTTTAATAATCGAAAATGATTTAATTAAAGAAAAAGTCAAAAAGATCAATGTAAACTGGTGACTAGTGAGAACTATAATAGAAAAATGGTGTTTTCAATCTCTTTTATATACCAAAGCTGCATGAAGACAGGTTTTTTGTTTTATTATGGTTTTATTTTATTTTATTTTAATTTTTCTGTTCTCATCAGTCACAGTTATTAAACTGAACGAATTAAATTTATTCAAGAATCGAATTTGTGCCCTGCTGACATACGTCAAAAGGTCATTTGGATCATCTGTGTGGTGTTTGCAAGATTTAGCTCATTCTTTTTTGTGCTTTAGCTTAAAAAAAAACTTGGACCAAAACATTCCGATGAATAGTCACCAAATAAAAAAGTTAATAATTTGTAATTCATCAGATGACTTAAAATGGGGCTGAGGGAGCAGAATTAAATAGATGGCAAATTTACTAAACTGTCTCGTATTTATTTTATTTCAACAGCATTGAAAACATTTTTTACATTTAAATGAAGTCATTTATAATATAAAGCAACAATTTATTATTTCGTCATTGAACCATGACCAATTGAGGACACGAAGTAGGTTTGCAAGATGTAATTTTGCGAGTTGCAGTAAAATGAAAGCGAAGACCTAACTGAGGAAGAAGGAAAAGTTATTCGAGAAAATTGTGAACTAAAATGAAAAATTGCTGATAGCAAAAATTGAAGTATTTAATTTCATAAATAAATAAAATGAGTCAGTATCGATTATATTTCTTTACGCATTGTGAATGTTACCGACAGTTAGATAACTTGGTACGTATCAACTTTATGTAATAAGAGTACTATGACCTGGATCGAAATGATGTAAGAATGGATGTTTATCATATTCTTTTTGTTTTTAATAAATGAAAATAAAGTCGCGTTAAAAAATAATGCTGCGATTGTCTAAATTAATTTATTCAGCAAGATTTATCACATTTCAATTAACGTCATAAAATGTGTGATTAATATAATATTACAGAATCAAAACATTACATGAATAAAATATCGATTTTTATCGATAAAAAGTCACCAGTTCGTATATTCAGTTTTCCCAAGCTTTTCACCTAAATAAACAAATAAGCGAACGTTAAATTCAAATTACATGCCTAACATAATTGAAATATTCTTCTGTTCATGTGACACTATTTACGTCATTTTCGTTGTTTTTATGACGACACCGAGGATCATACAGTCACTGCGCATGCGTTGTTTACGGAGAAAAATTTATTCATTTGAATTTAGCTAACTTAGAGAGACGCACATGCTTCTATCTCTTTCTTGAATTTAAATGAACACAAAGGGAACTTGGAAAAATCATATTGAGGCTTAGCTAGTTTTTTCACTGCTTCGTATTTAGTGCTAAGGTTCAGTAATTTTATCAAAATTTATTGAATTTATTTATCAATTAATCATGTAAGACCTCACATTTAATATATGCGGCTTTGATTTTTATGTGGAGACAGTTAAAATGTTTGAAAATTTTCTTTTTCGTTTCTAGTTGGGTATTTGATCTAACATGAGTTACAGGATTTCCACATTTGACTTTTCTTATAACGCAAATTGACAAAAATTCAATTAGGCACATCAATTTGTTCATTGAATTTATTTATTAATTACGAAACCTTACATTTTGTGTCGGTTTTTAACCAGAACATTTAATCAGATAATAGTTACACCTTTTATATCCAGATAACTTCATTCTTCTGTCACAGTGGCGCTGTATTATTTCTACTATATTCAAGTGCACTAAAGCCTTTTTTAAGTTTTCAAACAAACTAGTTGCTTATTGTTAATTTTATATAACAAATAAATTGAATCTAGAATTTAAAAAGTATTGTGAAAACACTCCAATCAATTGAATCAAAATACAATTTAAAATTTGTTATTATCTCTTCACGCACTGCCTAAATAACAGTCAATCTCGTAGAGTACTCATTCCGGTCTATTAAGTTAAAGCATACTTACCTGGCGCAGGAATCAACTTTGGTCTTGATGGAAGTTTTCCCAGGTCGAGTGCCCAACATTGCACTAAGTTTGGGTTGACACTTGCGATTGTCCCAAATTGGGATAACTCGGGCGCGCTATTTTTGTTAGTGGGGACTGCGTTCGCGCTATCCCTTAATACATAATATAAAATTAGAATTTATTACAATTATAAACTTTTTATAGCTTTATTCGAATTTTGAATTTGAATAATTGCTTGTGTGGTGGAAAGTAAAGGATATTGAGCACTAGGTTTCTCTCTTATATCCCCATGAGTGGAAAAAAAATTAAAATATGTTATTATTTTAATTTTTTTTTTTAAATATCAGTTATTATTATTAATAACTGATATTATAATTTTAATAATAATTTTAAATTTTTATTGTATAATAAATTCAGAGGTGATTCTATTCAACAATCAGTTCTTGAATTGTATATTGAAACTTACACGTTAGTGTATTTATGGAATCACTAAATTATTTTTTTACAATTAAAAATGGCTGCTTGTAAATAAAATTCTGCCTACAAGAGACAAAGCAATCAATAAAATAAATTACTATAATATTTCTAATACTTAAGAAAATTATTTTAAAATAATCTTTCGGATAATTTTTAGGAGAATTAAAATAACTGGATAATTTTAGTTCATTTAAGCTTATTTTTGTGTGACCTGTCTTGGTTAATTTATTATTAATAAATTTATACCACTTTTCTATCGGGAAACCATATCTGAGAATGTGTTATTGCATTTGAGTCATTATGACTCGCTCTTGGCACATGGTCGTGAATAGGCGTGCTTCAAAGAGCCAGGTAAAGGTGACCAATCAGGGGAAGAGTTTGGTATAGCAAGTGTAATGGCTCAATAGCAAAATAATCAGAGTTCTCCTTTCTATTTATAACAAATAGAAAGAGTCAAAAAGAGAAGACAAAATTTATTTGGGTGATAGAAGAGAAAACAATTTTTTATTTGTTAGATAGTATAAAAAATTGGGTAGAGCCAAACTCTTAACAATGAAATTATCATTCTTGTGGCCAAATTAAATACAAAATTCCTTTATCCTGTCACAAATCTCCAGACATGGAAATCCTCGAGTGCTCACTCTAAAGAATTTGCCACAAGATAAACAAGGAAATAAAACACTAATTAAATGTATTATTACCTTTAAAATTAATTCTAAAGATTTTTTAAAATTAATAAAGGGTTTTTTTACAGTTTCTTGCTAGCTTCATCATCTTGCATGACTGTTTGTGCATTCAAATTTTCAACATTAAATAATTTCTAATGTTGGCTTTTGTTTCTGTAGAAAGATTTCCATCCTCTCCCTTTAGAATAAATTCGATTTGTTTTAGCCAGCGAGGAGTTTATTCATTCCCTAATCTCTTGTGGACTTGTGGACTTATGGTTTTAGCTTCAAGTAGGCGCTTTTTCAAACTGCTCACTTGAACTTCCTGTCGTAAACTTTTCCACCAGTAGTTTATTTTAATTTCTAATAAATTTAGCTGACTAAGAGTTATAGACAATTTTTTTTCTAAAATCTGTTGTTTCAAATAGTTTAAATAAATTTTTAAACTGTATAGATGTCATCTTTTTGTGATGGGAGACAGTAATTTGTCAAAGTTCAAAAACGATTTTCGCAGATTAACATATGTGAAATCATTTATTAGTTTTTTTGAACGTCAATTGGTGTATATATACATAAAACATTTAACATTGCGATGGATGGACCCACTTGCTTGGTTGTCATCTCTAAATATCTAATTATTGTTAATTAGGAAATCTTAAAATTCTATAACTTGTAAATATTATAAAAGTTCTTCAAATTTTTTAAATTTGAGCTGCTTAGCTAAAAACTTTTTTATTTTTTTTAGTTTCTAATTAGATCTTATCTTGTCAAACCCATTATATTCTTTAACATATTTTGGCTGTGGGTGATATATTTAATAATAGATCACAAAAAAGAAAAGAAAACAAATAAACTTGGTAAAGTTTTGGTTTGAGTTTTTCTTGAATATCTTGTTCTAATCATTTAAATTAATGTTGAAATCTTTGAAGTTGATGTAGATGGAATTAATTGCTTCTGCAGTATTACTTGTTGAACTTGATATTCTTGGCATTGTATTGGAGCTGCCTTTTCTTGTGATAGTGATGTAGTGATAGCAAACCGAGGAAAAATGTTTGCAACGATTATCTCAATTCGAGGGCAGTGATCATTTATCTACTGCAAAAGCTGTTTATATTTTTCAATAACTTTGTCAACAGTGTCATTAATATTATTAGTACCCACATGAAATAGCATGTAGTCATATTTTGTTATAGAATTTTCTATTCAGTGATAAATATCTTGCCTGCACTTTTCAGGAAATGATAAAATGGAAATATTTGTTTTATTTAGTAAATATTTTAAACCTGTTTTCTTGCTTGTGATAGAAAATTACATACTGTCTCTTAGTGTACATTTCTTGAGCATTTAATAAAAATGGTGTATACTGTTTTGAAAATGTTGAATCTAGAGGCTGATATTGGAGCTATAAAACAAAATAAATTGTATATTTTTGACATTACAAATGTTTTCTTGACTGATATTAGAAAAATTTCTCTGCTCTTTTTGTGACACTTTTGTATTGGAAGTATTTGTTTTGTTACATCTGATTTCTTTTGTAATTTTATTGCTTCGGTTTGCGATAGGATTTAAGGTATTTTCCTCTTCTTCGTATTGCTTTTGATTTACTATGTCAATTGTGTTATATATTAATACACTGCGATGAATCGATTCATTCTTGTGCGAGCATTTAAGTTTTCTCAGTTTTTTAACTGATGAATTTATTATATCAGTACACAATTTCTTATGCTTCTTTGCACTCTTTTCTGCTAATTTAGTCTGTAATAATTTAGTAATAATACCCTTTAAGCTATGCATTAGCACTTGTGTTCACAATTTTAACAACTGCGATGCAACTGCAACAAGCATCATGGGCAATATGGTAGGTTAAGGCAATGACAATCTACAGCTTCTGCAGCACGTTGGAACCATAAAAAAACAGCCACTGCAGAATTTAATAGCTGCAACATCAAACTTTACAAAAAAATTAAATAATAACTAATATATATTTTAATTTTAATAATAATTGTAAATTTTTATTGTATGGTAAATTCAGAGGTGATTCTATTTAACAATCAGTTCTTGAATTGTATATTGAAACTTACATGTCAGTGTTTTTTGGGTAAAATTATATCTGAGAATGTTATTGCATTTGAGTCATTATGACTCGCTCTTGGCACGATGGTCGTTAATTTGTGTGCTTCAAAGACCCAGGTAAAGGTGACCAATCGTGGGAAAAGTTTGGTATAGCAAAATAATCAGAGTTCTCCTTTCTATTTATAACAAATAGAGTCAAAAAGAGAAAACAAAATTTATTTGAGTGATAGAGGAGAAAACAATTTTTTATTTGTTAATTAAGATAGCATAAAAAATTGGGTAGAGCCAAACTCTTAATGAAATTATCACTCTTGTGGCTAAATTAAATACTAAATTCCTTTATCCTGTCATAAATTTATAATTAATAAATTTATACCACTTTTCTATTGGGAAAAACCATATCTGAGAATGTGTCATTGCATTTGAGTCATTATGACTCGCTCTTGGCACGATGGTCGTGAATGGGTGTGCTTCAAAGACCCAGGTAGAGGTGACCATTGTTATTATTACCATGGTTATTGTAAATACTATAAACACTCATATCACGAACAATTTTTTTGACTCTGTAAAAATGCAGTGAGACAACCCTTTCTGTCTGTGTAATTAGATCTTTTTATTCTGTGGTCTACTTTGGCTGTGAGTGATATATTTTATAATAGATCACAAAAAAGAAAAGAAAACAAATAAATTTGGTTAAGTTTTGGATTGAGTTTTTTTTTAATATCTTGTTCTAATCATTTTGGTTGATGTAGATGGAATTGCTTCTGCAGTATTACTTGTTGAACTTGATATTCTTGGTATTGTATTGGAGCTGCCTTTGCTTGTGATAGTGATAGCAAACCGAGGAAAAATGTTTGCAACGATTATCTCAATTCGAGGGCAGTGATCATTTAATGCCATAGACATGATTTGAAGGATGTGATCAAAAATTTGCCACATGAAACTGAATCGCAAAGTTAAGTAATAAACTAAATATAATTTTAAAAACAACTCATAAGAAATACATAAGCTCGAAAATATTCTCATCTTGCTGGAACAGCTAACTATCCTATCCAATCCACTCAGTCGAACTGTTGCAAAAGCTGTTTAAATTTTTCAATAACTTTGTCAACAAGGTTGTTAATATTATTAGTACCCACATGAAATAGGATGTAGTCATATTTTGTTATGGAATTTTCTATTCAGTGATAAATATCTTGAATGCATTTTCCAGGAAATGATAAAATGGAAATATTTGTTTTATTTGATAAATATTTTAAGCCTTTTTCCTGGCTTGTGATGCAAAATTACATACTGTCCCTTAGTATACATTTCTTGAGCATTTAATAAAAATGGTGATTACTATTTTGAAAATGTGTGAATCTAGAGGCTGACATTGAAGCAATAAAACAAAATAAATTGCATATTTTTGACATTACAAATGAATTAGATGTCATGTAATAGAAGAAAATTGAGTGAAATGACACTCTCAATCTCACAACTACCTAAAGTCTGCCTGATAGAAAGTGACTAATCAAGAGGACAATCTCCTGATAGCCAATCATTTACCAGCCAGGTAAATA